>SEYY01020383.1:115000-117500 GCA_009176605.1 Armadillidium nasatum | reverse complement strand
TATATATATATATATATATATATATATATATATATATATATATATTTGGGTGCATATGTGTGTATGCATGTGTGTATGTTCATTTCCTGTTGTCAAAAGTCTAGTTACCTTTTCAAATAAAGATAGGCGTGAAATAGGCGTCTTACCCATCCAGTCACACGGAAGCCTCCCGCCTCCAATGCTTCTGTTCTTACAGAGAGTTCACTGACCATTCAGGTGAGAAGACTGAGAGAGAGAGAGAGAGAGAGAGAGAGAGAGAGAGAGAGAGAGAGAGAGAGAGAGAGAGAGAAGCTAAAAAAAATACTGTGATTATTATCTATTGCAATTCATTTTAATAATATAATATATATATATATATATATATATATATATATATATATATATATATATATATATATATATATATATATATATATATATATATATATATATATATATATATATATATATATATATATATATATATATATATATATATATATATATATATTACAAAGAGTATTGAGACTACAGCCGCAAACATATAACTTTATTTACAAAATTAACATCGACGTTTCGACCTCTCTGAGATCATCATCAGGACTGGAAGAAAACGGAAAAAAAAAAAGAAATAAAAATAACAATAAGCTATGATAATAATGATAGTAATAATAATAATTATACTTAATAACAAAAAGATAAATAATAATTAATTAATAACATAAAAATAATAATAATAATAATAATAATAATAACCAATAATAATATCATTAATAATTACATAACTAATAATAATAATTGTGATAATAATAATAATAATAATAATAATAATAATAATAATAATAATAATAATAATAATGGTAATAACAATAACAATAATAATAATAACTAATAATAATAACAATAATAACAATAATAATAGTTAAATTATACTTAACAGGTAGTGTTGAGAGAACTTACTTGTTACTGGTATGGTATTCCAGATTGTACTGGAGAGGGAAGGATTTATGCGGTTAGAGATTACGTTGTTTATTAATGTAAAGCAGAGTTGGTTGGTTGTGTATTTTATATAACGCAATATATTAGAGTAATGAAAGTTATACTATTAGTAGAGGGTGTGAGGAGGAGGCCGAGTTTAAAGAAGGTTGCAATTGTTTTATATAGAGTGATTCTAGAATAAGGATATTCTGTTTGTTAGCCTTTGAAAGTATATGAAAGTTTTTAAAAAGTATAGGGTTATGGCATTTTTGAGAATGTGAGCGGATGGCAGAGGTAGATTTAGAGGAGAGGGTGGTGAAGGTTCTAGGGCTGACTCCCATATGTTCACACGCACGAGTCCTTAGTCGTCGTATAGTGGAACCTATATAGGAGTCTTGTGTACCACAAGAACAAATATAATTATAGACGACAGCAGACTGTAGCAGGTAGGGGAGAGAGTCTTTAATTTTGAAGATGGAACCTATGGTGAAAGGGTTAATAAAAGAGTAGCTAATGTGTAGAAATGGGTAGAAGCGATTAGTAAGTTGAGTGATGTCATCAGCAAGTTGGGAGCTAGCCGTTGCCAATATATGGAAATTTGAAGAATATCTGTTTTTTAGGAGCGAGTAAAATCGGAGAGGGGTGGTAATACAGGGAATTTAAATAGGTGTGAATCTTCTTGGAAATAATGTCAGAAGGGAAGCCATTATTTTTAAAAGAATTCCAGAGATGGTGTTTAATTCAAGGTGAAGAAGATTAAAATTAGAGCAGTGAGTGTAGGCTCTGTGAATTAGAGTAGAGATACTATTAATTTTATATTTTAAATAAGAGAAACTATAAAAGTTGGTGCCTAAAGGGGTATGAGTTTGTTTGCGATGAACGGATGTTGTGTAACAGTTATTGTGTCTCGTAATTTCAATGTCAAGAAAGGACAGTTTGTTATTGGTTTCTGTTTCTATAGTGAAAGTGATATTGGGATGGAGAGTATTAAGAAATTCAAAAAATTTAAGAGCTTCAGTTTCATTATGGAATATGGCAAAGGTGTCATCCATATACCTTCTATAGATGGGTGCTAGATAAAATAGCTTTTCAAGGTGATTGAGAAAGAGGTTAGCAAAGGTTGGTCCCAGTGGAGACCCCATTGCAACACCGTCTATCTGTTGGTAGATAGAATTGTTAAAGAGAAAAAAGGATTCAGAAGATGATAGAGCCAACAGGTCCTTGAATGTCCGCTTGTCGACCGAAAGAAGAGAGAAAGGAGAAGAAGAGTTGTTGTATACTGTATCTGTAATGATGTTAATAGTTTCTAATAGAGGTACATTGGTGAAAAGTGAGGATACATCAAAGGACACCATAAAGGTGTTCAGTGGTTGAGTTTGGAGATCTTGTGTGAAAGTCTGTGTGTTTCTGACGGTATACTGGTTGGGAATAAATGAAGAGAGTTATAGTATTAATAAACTTAGCCAAATAATTATTATACGTGTCGTAAGCAGCCAATATTGGTCGGAGTGGAGTGGGCAAAAAGGCTTATGGATCTTCGGAG
>SEYY01020383.1:107500-110000 GCA_009176605.1 Armadillidium nasatum | reverse complement strand
CACATTTAGACATCTGGTAGGTTTATTGCTCAAAAAAAGGACTATCATAGAAGTGGAATATAACCACTTTTTAAACAGTTAATCTTGACATGAGTCCCTTTCATCTGCTTTGAAAGAACATGATTTTTTTTAAGAAAGATTCAAAAGTATTCCTATTGTGTATTTGTTTTTATTCTTTTAGGTTACTTTGCATTTCGTTAAGCCTAAGTCTCGTAAGTCTAGTTCTGGTTAGGTAAGAAAGTAAACTCTTTTGAAATGCTTCGGATTTTCGATGGATCGAATACCTTCTTGATAGGTTGATAGGAAGTTTATTTAGAACTAAAGTTTTTGCGTAGAATGAAAGAACAAATTTTCGGATAAAGTTTTCCTTATTGGTAAAAGTATGTAAATATTAAACTATTATTATTATTATTATTATTATTATTATTATTATTATTATTATTATTATTATTATTATTATTATTATTATTATTATTATTATTATTATTATTATTATTATTATTATTATTATTATTATTATTATTATTATTATTATTATTATTATTATTTGTTTTATTGTTTGCGTCAATTAATTATTACTTAAAAATTGAATCCCATTTTGAGAACACAACCGATATACACTTACATTATATATATATATATATATATATATATATATATATATATATATATATATATATATATATATATATATATATATATATATATATATATATATATATATATATATATATATATATATATATATATATATATATATATATATATATATATATATATATATATATATATATATATATATATATATATATATATATATATATATATATATATATATATATATATATATATTACTTTTAACTGAGGAATGAAGGGAAGAAAATTCTTTTTAAATGTTTTAAAAATTCAATTTCGAATTTGACATAATCTTTCACATAGCAATAACCCCTTCTCCTCTTCCCCTTCTCCCTTCAGCCCTCCCCCCGTTTTCTGAAGCACATTTCGTTCCTTCTTTTGTCCTTAAAATAATTCCTTTTTCTCTTTCGTGAGATTTTTCAAAGGAATATCACTTTGTTTCTTTCAGTAAACTATGTATCTAATTAGTTTTTTTTTTTTATTTTTAGATATTTTCCAGTACTTCTAACCTTCTTTGGATGTTGTTAGTCCTTGTATGGGCAAAGCTTCAAATATCTGGAGTGGTATGGATCGTAAAGTTTGTCTTGAAAGGAACAATTTTTGGGCTTATTTTAATATCATCTATAAGTCTCACTACTTCTCCAATCTCTCTCTCTCTTTTGAAACTATCACTTAATATTGTTTGTTGTTCTCTGTACTGTTGCGTCCCGATCCATTCCTTCTCCATGGAGGAGAACTCTTTCAACAAAGTTTAGTTTTTCATTTGTTCATCTTTCTGATCCCTGACGTAACCGCTACGCTCATACTTTCATTTAGGTTAGGTTAAGTTAGGTTAGTGTTAAAAACTTTAATTTCCATTTTTATCAGGGCATGGTAGTTGGTTTCGTCAAAGTATAAATAAGTTATTAAATGCAATGAAATAAAAGTCTGGATAATGGTACTTTGAGTTTCAATGACGATGACGATGAAAATGACAATTTCAGTCTGTGATTGGTCCATTGATTTGAATTTGACTATTTTCATTGGCAAATATCGAAAATATGATGGCGTCACTTCACTTTGAATTTGGGAAATAGCAACTACGTCATAATTTATTGCAGGGAAAAATTGCCATTTGATTTCGATACTTATTATATCTGTACTTTGGTTACATGTATATTGTTTCATCACTTTTTGCCCCAGATAATATATATATATATATATATATATATATATATATATATATATATATATATATATATATATATATATATATATATATATATATATATATATATATATATATATATATATATATATATATATATATAATGAAGTACATTACTGTATTTTACATAGTTGTAGGCACATTATTTGTACATTTTTATCCATAGAGAATTCGTTCTTAAATTCCATACATACATTTCCATAGAATGGGACTCAAAATTTTGAAATTCAAACTTTATTATAAAAGGATTTTTTTTTTTTATAAGGGTGCCGGAATATAACATGGCAGCTGACTTTTAACATTTAATGTCTCGGGGCTTAGAGAGAGAGAGAGAGAGAGAGAGAGAGAGAGAGAGAGAGAGAGAGAGAGAGAGAGAGAGAGAGAGAGAGAGAGAGAGAGAGGAGAGAGAGAGAGAGAGAGAGAGAGAGTAGGATACAGATAGATAGATAGAAAGGAAATGGAAATGGAAGAAAGGCTGAGAAAGAAAAGAGAAAAGAAGAAAGAGGACTATAAAACAGGAAGAGAAAAGTGAGAAAAGATGGAGAGTAAAAGGGAGAGTAATAGAAAAATACGAAGAAAAAATTGGTGAATGAAAATGAGAAAAGAATTTTGGAAGGCGAGGGAGAGAATGAAGAGGAATATAAAACAGAGAGTGAG
>SEYY01020383.1:90000-92500 GCA_009176605.1 Armadillidium nasatum | reverse complement strand
CATACATCAGTTGCACATATTTATTTCGTTCACCATTTTAAATGATTATTATTATTATTATTATTATTATTATTATTATTATTATTATTATTATTATTATTATTATTATTATTATTATTATTATTATTATTATTATTATTATTATTATTATTTAGATATGTAGACCTTTTACATTATTATTAATATTATTATTATTATTATTATTATTATTATTATTATTATTATTATTATTATTATTATTATAAGTAGCAGTTGCAATTTAAGCATCAACATATTAATATAAAAATTAATAAGAAATAATACCTTTATTAATGACGAAATTTATAAGCATTAGCATTTATATAAGTACAGAATAAGTATTTATTAAATAATAATTGAAACCGTTAATTTACACGATAACACTAATAGGTTTTTTGTTCAAAAAGAAAAATAGATAAAAGGCCAATGTGTGTGACTTTGAGAGCTTCACTTTTCTAATTTATCACGTAATCGCTGGTGGCGCTGGTGTCTCATTGTGGTCATTAAAAGGGAAAAACAATTGACTTCTTTAGTTTGAAAAAATATCCTTTTAGGCTTAAAATATCCTCTGCCATAAACTTCCTTTCTTTCTCTCTTACACAGTTATCCTTTTGAGCTATGTACGTAAAATAATTTTCACACGATGGAATATACCAATATATTCTTTATCTGTCTTGAATATATTTAGAATATTCTGTTACTGGCTATCGTTTTTCCCTTCTTTATCTTTGCTTGTCTCTCTGCTTTCTGTTTTCTATTTTCTTTCTTGTCTCTCTGGTTGTAGTGTTATCATTATTCACACAAAAGCATATTAACTGGAACAGATTTCGAGGAGCCACAGACATAAGATTCAAAAAGAAGCTCAGAATATTATATTAAATGACGTAGTTAAGAGAAAATGACGCTCATAAATCATTTCAGGGGTTGAATGGTGGATAAATATTTTAACATTGAAGTGAGCCAACAATGTTAAATGAACGAAGACAGAATAATGTTATATAAATAAGCAAAGATTAAAGAGAGAACTTGATGTTTCCAGTGATAAAGACATGGAGGGATCCCTTTCAGGATCACCCATCCCCCCAAAAAGGGTTAGGGAGTCGATGGTTTCCAATTAATTTTAAAAGCAAAAGTTGGTGCCACTTCAGTACGCGATCTATCACCTCAATTTTATTCAGTAATCAGTGAAAAAAAAAAGATTTGATTATTGAAGTGCTTTTCAGCTTAGTCACTTAGTCAAAATACTTATTTTTGATATAGCAAAACAGCTTCAGAGTAACGTTATTTATCATAAATCAAGTTGTGGTGCCTCCTTCTTTCCAGCCATCTCTGTTCTGTGGAATTCTCTACCATCATCTATTTTTCCTCCTGCAGTTAATCTTCTCTTCAAGGTTTCCGTCTGCACCCACCTGAGAGATGTGCGTTAGGTTCGGGTTCTGTGTGGGTTTTACTCCTCTTTTCTCTACTGCATACACCCTTTCCTTGAAAAGGCTTTGCCCGTGAGTGGTGGTGGACTGTAAAAAAAACAAAACAAAAACTGTAAGCTACGCTTGAGTGCTAAATAAGCAACACGAATCTATAGTAGGAAAGAACCTTCGAATATACAGTTTACCTTGTCTAGAAAATTTTTAATTGTATAATAAAATCGTTGTAACGAAAGAATCAGCCGCTATACTACCACTACTACTACTACTACTACTACTACTACTACTATTACTTCTACTACTACTACTACAATTACTACTACTACTACTAATAATAATAATAATAATAATGGTAAAGAATGTTATAAAATTCAACCATATTACATGGGTAATAAAAAATATTATTAATACTATAAGTACGAGACATCTTACAATATAAGATTTCCAATACGACTTTTTGAATAGACTATTGCAGAGTTATTGGTTATAAGATCTGAGATACAAGATACAAGATTTTATCGTATAGTCAAATACTTATATTTAATGGGATGTAATAATGCTAACTTTTATGTTCAAATAAAATTATAATTATACATCTATTTCCTCTATAGTAGTGTGATGTATTCTTTTATACATATGTATACCTACAAACAAACACACACACACACACACACACATATATATATATATATATATATATATATATATATATATATATATATATATATATATATATATATATATATATATATATATATATATATATATATATATATATATATATATATATATATATAATGTTAACACCTAGGAAACAGGATACATGTGTCTATTAATAAGGGGTTCTATAACCTTTCGCTCTCCGTAAACTTCAATTTCTTTGTATCTCCATTTCTAAATAATTTCAGTGAAATTTATTACCATTCTTCTTTCATTTGCCAATTGCTTCGGAGATGTTAAAGTATTATAAATGCTTCTCATCCTGTTCCTCAAACGTGCTCACAGCTTTCTGCTAATATTCATATGGAAGAAAACGCTAACCAAAAGTTCACCTCAAC
>SEYY01020383.1:77500-85000 GCA_009176605.1 Armadillidium nasatum | reverse complement strand
GACGCAGAAACAGGAAGAAATAATGTTAATTAAGAGCAAAATACAAATGTCACATGTTTGACTAAATTTTTTTTATTCTTTTATTTTTTTATTTTTTATTTTTTAACTTTTATTGTTTTATGACTTTTGCTTTTATTGTAGTGTCGGACCTAATTAAACGAAATGCGTTAAAAGAAGCGTTTCTTCAATATTCACGCTTTGTGATGATATGTCGGTAATTGTAGACAATAACTGTCTCTCTCTTTGTTGGCCTCTCTCACTCTATCTATATATATATATATATATATATATATATATATATATATATATATATATATATATATATATATATATATATATATATATATATATATATATATATATATATATATATATATATATATATATATATATATATATATATATATATATATATATATATATATATATATATATATATATATATATATATATATATATATATATATATATATATATATATATATATATATATATATATATATAAGTTATCGAGATTGGTGATTATATCTCATTTCTTTCTCTGAAAAATGATGTGAAGTTTTAATTGCGAGAAATCCAACAAAATTGAGGTTCTTCTCATCGTTCCTTCCAACAATTTTAAAATTTTAAACGCCTCATCACAACACCCTCATTCATATGCGTAAAATCAATACCACGATACTTTCCTTTGTACTACTGCTACTACTGTTACTGTTATTCCTACCACTCCTATATATATATAAGCATTAATATTCTATTGCTATTATTTTTACTACTTTTATAATATAATAATAATAATAATAATAATAATATATAATTATTATTATTATTATTATTATTATTATTATTATTATTATTATTATTTTATCATAATAACTATACATTAATATTTTAATATTGAAGATAATTTCAGATTATTACTTATAATGATAAAAGAAAGATTAGAAATATAATGATAAGAAATATAATCGATAAATAAATATCAGTTATCGATATATCGGACGTAAATTTTCAGACATCAAAAACGCTCCCGGATGTTTCGCGCAAAACCTTTGTGCGAATGAATTCGACATTCAGCATAAAATGATTATACATTGTAAAGCAGATTTAGCGACGCATCTGTCAGTTGTTCGAGGATGAGGATATGGGATATGGATGAGGATGGTGATGGGGATGGGAATGGAGATGATATAGGCCTATTTCATTAATATTGGTGTCCTTTTATTGATTTGTAATCCGTGAGGAAAATCGATATATCGATGTCATTATAAACGTTTTATCTGACCAAAGGAAAAATAGATTTTATATTTCTATCTTCCCAATTTCTACTTATTTTATCTTCTATCAAAACTCACACGCACACACAACATACACACATACACACACACACACACACACACACACATATATATATATATATATATATATATATATATAATATATATATATATATATATATATATATATATATATATATATATATATATATATATATATATATATATATATTATTGATGAACGATTAAAAAATATTTCGATGGCGATGACGATTATAGCAAATTTGACGATAACGATGAAATTGAAAAAAGTATATTTTAAAACTTGTTTGTTTTTATAAATTTGAAAATTTTAAAATAAGGAAGAATTAAATTGTCTTTTCTGTATTTTTTATTCAAAGGTGTAAATACATATAATTTTAATGTATAGTATTCTATATGGTGTCCCACTCTCTCTTGGCCCCAGATATGCTCTTATACATATCAAAGTAGTGGTCATAAATTAATAAAATTTGTCACGAGCAAATTTTGGTGTGTGAGAATCTTTGTGACATCACAAGCGTTTGAAGTGATCGTCATTATCATTAAGTCATGATTGCACACTCTTTTTCCATTTTACGAAGGGTTGCCGCAAACATTTGGGAGATATAGCATCAATTGCATGCCGAATGTTGTCTTTCATATGCATGAGAATAAGTGGCTTGTTGCAATACGCTTTCCCCAGCATGCCCCAAAGAAAGAAATCGGCGGGGTAAGATCAGGGGACCTCGGTGGCCAAAGCTCCTTGGAAAATGACCCGATCTTCAAAGAAGGACTCAATTTCTTACATCCTGACGTTGGACGTATGGCAAACGACGCCATCCTCCTGAAATCCAAATCCAAATAATTTACGAAGTTATTGAAGATATACATATACAAATGTTATTAACTTATGACCAGTACTTTGATATCTATAAGCGCATATATGGGACCGAGAGTGAGTGAGACACACTGTAGTATCTTCAGAACATTGATTTTAAAAATTTTAATACCTGAGAACATGGACAGACATGCAAAATTGTGGTACTTTAAATTTAAAGCTCTTGATTTATAATGTAGAAGCAACCTTTTCTCCAGTTTCTGCAGGAGGTAATTTAATTTCGTCTTGGAGTGTATATTTGGCCCCTATTTCTAAACAGCCTTTCACTCTCAAAAGAAAGTAGAGAAAAGAGATATTTAAAAATTAATCGGCAAAATAATCGTAAAAAATTGACGATGACGATTGAGAAAAATATGCCGATTTTTCCGATGATGACAATTAATCGTCTCATCACTAATATATATAAAATATATATATATATATATATATATATATATATATATATATATATATATATATATATATTATATATATATATATATATATATATATATATATATATATATATATATATATATATATATATATATATATATATATATATATATAGGGAAAATTGTATGAATCAGTTTATTTTTATGATAATGAGAAAATCGATATACTAGTGTTGTCTTGTCCTATTATGAAAGCCATTTTCAGATATCGTTTAAACCTTTAGGGAAAATCTATTTAATTATATTTGAATAAAATGGAAAAATTTAATAGCGGTTTCGCGCTAACTCACGGAGAAAATCAATGTATTGGCATCGTCCATGCCTATGGAGAATACCGATAAGTTATCACTAAAACCCATGAAGAAATTGTCAACAACATTCAAAACATTTTAAGATGTTATCATTTGTTAATAATATTAATTGCCTATGTAATAATAGTCATTTAAACATTTTCCTTAGTATTGTAATAGTAATACCGTGGCTCAAACGGTAGTTTGTTTGAGGCATGTGTTTGAGGTCGCAGGTTCGATCCCACTTAGGGATCCTAGGTATATACTACTTAAAAAAGTTCCTCTTCTCGAGTAGGGTAATTAATGCCCGTGAAATATGAACTTAAAAAAAAAAAAAAAAAAAAAAAAAAAAAAAAAAAAAAAAAAAAAATCATATTAAAAAAAAAAATAAAGCAAAATATCCCTTTTGATTTTTTAGATAACTTAGTATGTTTATATCTAACCTTATGTTAGGTTAGGTACAGTTATTTATTTACATATATAAAACGGTAGCAGATCACTGAGAGGCTTCAACATTATTTTTTATTATGTATCTCATAATTGTTCCTTTTAAATCTGGCCTTTATAATATGTTGCAACAATATTGAACATGGAATTTTCCTATAAAAATAGGAATCGTGAGAAAGATTCGATATTTATATTTTTTCACTTAAAAAGAAACTGTTTTCCCCCTCTTCTCACCCCCAAACCCTCTCATTTTACCCCCAATTCTTCCTCGGTTACTCATTCTTCTTCCCCTCAAGGCAGGTAATAAATATATCACGCAAACAAGTATATAAACGCACTTACACTCTACTATAAAACTGTGCGAACTTCTCATGGGATCATAAATAATAATCTATGAATGTTTTTATTTGCCTGAAATAAAGCTAACATTTAAGCCCAAAATTCTAAATTTGTTTTCATTTTAAAAATTAAACTCCAAGATCGAATCTTTTTACCCATAATGCTTCGCTACTTTGCAACTTCTCTTTTGCGTCTGATTTTCATGTCTCTCAGTACTCTTTCTGTATTTAAAAGATGAGTCATCGTGATTTCGATCCTTCTACTGATGAAATAAATCCATTAGTTCTACTTGTTTTGTTTGGTCCCCTTAATGATAGTTTTGTTTGGTTGTAATAGTTAAATGATACTTACAGAAAGGCGCGAAAGAACTAAAATGAAATAGTTAAGTTTTGGAAGATGAATTAAACTCTTCGTTTTTATTGATTTTAGAGTTCAGAATGTAGCTTAAGGCGTTGTCAGACAATATGTTACAAGCTTCTGACAATTTGGACGATTTCCACAGTAGTTAAAGCTTATAAAATATAATTAAATTCTTCCCTAAAATGGAAATGAATTGATATAGATGATTTTTGTCTTGTTAAAAGCCTTTTCTACATATTCATAATAATTCTATTAGTTTATCTGTCATGAAAAAGGGACAGAGTAATTGATTACAAAAATTGGTATAAGAATTCAGGGAAATTGCAAGTTTGAAATTTTAAATCATGTATTTTAAATTATTTAAATTAAAATTATGTATTTTATAAAAATTTAATATACTCGTACGTACAACATAGTGAAGAAGGGGATTGGTTATTATATCTAGAAGGGGAGCTTTTGATATAGTAAGCTCTCAATTAATCGATCTCTGGACCTTCACAGCGATAGTCCGATTCGTTGACCGACCAAAAACACTGTGTTCGCGTGCGATGAACTGAAGAATAGGTTTCGAAGATGAAGTTAACTGAAATTTCTTATAATTTGTAGGCCAATGCAAAATCTGTGACAAGAATGAAACAAATAACTTTATTTCTACCAAGTAACTAACTTTACAAAATCAAAATCAATATCCGACCCCAGGAAGGGTTATTAGCCCTGTCAGTAGGTTTATTCGAGGATGAATCAAGCGTTTCACGGGTCGACGGCAAACATTCGCTGGTTGGCCAGACCTATCACGGATGCCGATTTTCATTTCACCTGCAGCGAACATTCCTTTGGTGTACTTATTACGCATAAATGGGCGGGGCTAAGCGCAAGAGAGAACCACCCAAGCTTCTCTACTCCGACCAGGCCTTGAACCCTGGACCTCTCGCTTGCTAGTAACAGAAATGGCTAGTATAAGAATAATTTTTTTTTTATTCAAACTTGCATCTTTTGAAGATAAGAAATAGCTTACTACATAACTTACATGTAAATTTTTAAATTTAGATTACTATGCCTATGTCTAAAATACATTTTCATTTTTTTAAATATTTTCTGAAAATATATTAGATTATAAAAACATTATTTTTATAAATAATAAATTATAGTTTAATCTTTAGTCAAACAATTTGGAATTCATCCCCCATATGTAGACTAGTCCTTATAACGTTATTAAGACCTTTTATATTAAAGTTGTGATGAATTGCTGTCAATATTATTTTATTTATTTATTTAGGCAATTCTTAAACGAAACCAGAGTTAAAAATGACATAAATATTCAGTGTTTTATTAATCCTCTTTGAAAGAAATCTGTAACATTACTCCATAACTATTGATGAATGCTCAAGAGGGGGTGGGGGGTGGAGGGGGGGCTTCAGATCCAGCTTACAAGGTTTGCACCATAATTTTAACATTTCAATTTAAATTTTTTTTCTTAAATTTAATAATAAGAAGTTAAAGAGTATATATATATATATATATATATATATATATATATATATATATATATATATATATATATATATATATATATATATATATATATATATATATATATATATATATATATATATATATATATATATATATATATATATTATAGCTGTTAGGCTTATTTGTTCCTGGAGACATTCCAAAACCCATTTGAAATAAATGAAGAAATTTAGTATTTTTGCTCCTAAGTTCAAAATAGCATAATTCGTAGTCTGTATTATTATTATTATTATTATTATTATTATTATTATTATTATTATTATTATTATTATTATTATTATTATTATTATTATTATTATTATTATTATTATTATTATTATTATTGTTATTATTATTATTATTATTATTATTATTATTATTATTATTATTATTATTATTATTATTATTATTATTATTATTATTATTATGGTCATAATAATAATACCTTTCTTAGTTAATAATTAGTATTTAGTTAATTACTAATTTAAATTTAGTAAAATGAATATCAACTTTGCTCACATTGCTCAATATGAAATACGGATTCATGTGTTAAATTATTGTATATTTCTATATTTTATTAAGAAAATTATAATTTTTTTTAAGGATCTTATGGATAAAAGTTCGCGTGTTAAAGTCTTTTCAGAATAAGGGCATCTACAGATGGTGGGACAGCTGGTCTTCATATGATACGAATTAATGGCATGAATATTAAAGGTAGCAGTAGCAAGGGCAACAGCAGCAGAAGAAGAACAAGAAGAAAAAGGAAAGATTATACAATAAAAAATTAGAGAAAGTGAAAAAAATAATGATAATTTGATATGAAGAAAAAAGAAGAGAGGAATACTGAAATTTCAGAAAAATATTTCCCGACCTTCTACGTAAGAAATTATTGTCAAAATCTGCTGCTTAAATTAGAGTCCATTAAAATCGTTTATGTAAGCAGTTTTTTTCTAGTTATATTAAATTTCGTTTGATTATTTTAGATGACGTTAGATCACATTAAGATTAGGTCATTTACGACACTTTCTTAGGTTCAATTAATATTTTGAAACTAAATTTTGCAAATTAACGAAATCATGTTTAATTAACCACCATAATAACTACGACAACTAGAACAACATGAAAACAACAAAAACGGTAACAGCAACAACAACATCTACAACGCAACAGCAACAACATTAAAAACAGCATCAACGACAACAATAACAACTTATTATTTGCGGTCAATAACTCGTATTACAAACTTTTGTTCCCCTCCTTTCAAAGTTTCCGATTCTAAAGCCCAAATCATTTCCCCTTCTTCCCTCGTCCGATCCTCTCTGGCTTTTAATTAATAATTACGGTTAATTTGTTCCGATTATAATTAATGAACTCGTAAGGAGAACGGCGAAATCTAAGTCAAAGTCAGCGAAACTTTGAAGCGAATCGGACGCATCATTTGTTTCAAATCTACGAAATAAGAAGAAGAAAAAGAAGGAAAAAAAAAAGTTTATATTTATAGAGTTCAATAAGTATCTAAAAGGGATTCAATTCTATCAAAATCGGATTAGATCATATATATTTATATATATATATATATATATATATATATATATATATATATATATATATATATATATATATATATATATATATATATATATATATATATATATATATATATATATATATATAACTGATTGCTTGTTTGTTTTTATGGTAGTAAGACAATTGATTTCTCCTCATAAACAATTTTAATTAAAACTCCCTTATTTAGGCAAGCCTTAATAAGTCCATTCCTATTTATATATATATATATATATATATATATATTATATATATATATATATATATATATATATATATATATATATATATATATATATATATATATATATATATATATATATATATATATATATATATATATATATATATATATA
>SEYY01020383.1:70000-72500 GCA_009176605.1 Armadillidium nasatum | reverse complement strand
TAAACTCTAAAACATGTGTAAATCTTGTGAAAGAGAGAGAGAGAGAGAGAGAGAGAGAGAGAGAGAGAGAGGATTTGGCTAATGGCACACACACAAACGTCAGCTTCTTTTTATTCTAGAGTTGGTACGAATTTAGAATCGCAATAACTTTTGAACTGTAAATTTTAGGACTTTTTCAACAGCTGGGGTATGCACAACCACGCGTCCAAGTTTCGCCAATCAATTCTGAAATCATATATATATATATATATATATATATATATAATATATATATATATATATATATATATATATAATATAATAATATATATAATATATATATTAATATATAATATATATATATATATTATACACCTACAACCTTTCCCACAATCATGGGGTGGTGTCTATCGCAGGCCACATCCATCCAAACACTCACCCCTTCACCAATCTTTTCCATTCATTCTTATCCTCTGTCAACCGCACACCCTTCTCCCAATTCATCCCTCTATCCCTTAACAGCTCCTTGACATTACTCATCCAACTTCCCCTCTGTCTCCCCCTATCTCTCACACCCTTCATTTCTGAAACAAATACCTTTTTAGCCATTCTCTCTTCATTCATCCTACAAACATGTCCAAACCATCTCAGCATACTTTGTTCAGCTCTCTCAACCATACTCTTTCTCCATCCACACATTTCCTTTATTCTAACATTCCTACTCTATCTCTTCTACCAACTCCACAAACTGCTCTCAGACCTTTCATTTCGAAAACTTCTATTTTTTTCTCTTCCTAGCGTTCAACCTCCATACTTCACTCCCATACATAATTACCGGTATACAACATCCCTCAAACATTCTCACCTTCACTTCCCTTGGTAACCATGACTAACTTCATCACCCATACTAACATCACCCTCTACAAAAATCACCCCCAGATACTTAAATAAAGTGACTAGCTCCATTATCTCCCCACCCACTTTAATTTGTAAATCCTCTCCCTCATCCACACCCATATAAATATATATATATATATATATATTATATATATATATATATATATATATAATATATATATATATATATATATATATAATATATATATATATATTATATATATATATATAATATATATATATATATATATATATATTAGGGATGGAGCGATACCAAAATTTTTACCGATACCGATACCGATACGATATGCCGATATGCCGATACCGATACCTACCGATACCTAAAAATATGCCGATACCGATACCGAACCCGATTACCATAAATTTTACTTCAAAAAAAACATATATATATATATATATATATATATATATATATAATATATATATATATATATATATATATATATATATATATATATATAATATATATAATATATATATAATCATATACCTCGGTTACCATCTATTATAATAATACCAATGGCAGCAGCTAAACAATGCCCTGTCTGTTACTTAAACATTTATTTCAATTCTCCAACGATCTAACGTAACTTATAAGCTCCATGCTTTAGGCTTAATGGGAAAGAATCATTTAAAAACTGATAATTGTTTTGTAAGATCCAGCAAATTAAAAGATAAAAATTAAAATAAAAAGTTATTTAAATTTTATTTAAATAATTTCATGTATCTTGTACAATGATTAGAAAAGTAAATAAAATTTTTTTTTTTTTTTAATTTCAACGAAAATATAAATGATTATAGTAGTATAATTGTATACATACATATATATATAGTAGTATAATTATATTATATAGTAGTATAATTGTATACATACACATAATAATATGTGAAACCACCCCAGATGTGTGAAGCGTATTCCATAAAGGGAGAAAACAAAAACTCTAAAAATATCAAGCAACTGGGGTAAATTGAGAATGTATGAAAGCGCCTCTGAATACACAGCCTCTTAAAAGCTTATTTTGAAATAGAAATAATGTGATCCTTCCAAGAAAGGTCACAAGGAAAAGAAACACAAAGAATTTTAAGGACAGATGAAGGTTTTAAGTTAAGTGTTTTCGAAGATGTCATAGTTGTGTAGAAGATCATGTCGAATACAAATTTGAAGGAATTGAGGTTTTGAGGCATTTAAAACAATCGTGTTTTTTTTCTAGCCCAGTTTGAAATACGAGAAAGATCAGAGGTTATTTACTCCAATTACTCTTATTATCCATCCATCTCCACTTTGGCCTTCCAGTCCCCCTCCCCCCAACCACCTCAGATCTAAGTACCTTGCCCACCATTCTGTCCTCATTCATTCTACACATTATGTCCAAACCATTTTAGTACACCCTCCTCCGCTCTATCCACTACACCCTTCATCCATCTACATATCTCCCTTATTCTTTCATTTCTAATCCTACCAATCCTTCTTAATTTACATATCGCTCTCAAACCTTTCATCTCAAAGACATTCAAACTTTTCCTCGCCCAAGCATTTATCATCCATGTTTCACACCCATACATTACAGAAGGTAAACACATACATTCAAACATTATCTTTAGT
>SEYY01020383.1:52500-57500 GCA_009176605.1 Armadillidium nasatum | reverse complement strand
TTCACCACAATTCAATGCTGGTGAAGATCCGTACAATATTGCTTATGTTCTACATATGCAGAATGGATTCTGATGTTAAAAATTTTACTACTATCATTGCTTGGTTTAATAATATGTCTCAGTATGTAGCTTGTTTTATCCAAAATAGTGATTGCGCAAATAGCAAATAGCAAGTTTTTGTGTTATATATGCAGATAAACAAGAATTCACCTTAAGTGAAATGTACTAAAAGTACTTATTCTAACCATGTTTCGATAGTTAGAACTTTCAGTTCCTAATTAATAGCAAAGCCAAGTCATTAATGACTTCTGTGACCCAGGACTGAAAGAAGGTTTGAATTATTATTTTTGAGTTCAAAAATAAATCACTTGAAATTATATTTATATAAATTGCATTATGCTTTACAATACCTTGCTTAATGCACTTGTTTTACATAATAAATATTTATTTTCCTGGATGTCTTTGCAACGATAAATAAGATAAAATCATTATAATTATCCTTATGTTTTGAAGTGCAATGTCACAGGAATTTTTGATTTTCCTAAAGGAGTTTTAAAATTTTAAAACTAGTTTGCAAAGTAAACTATTTTGAATTTAGGTATTTCACTGTTTAATTCCATGGTTGATTTAGTTGTCAAAATAGTTATCAAATCTAGCGCCCATTTAGCTAGAAATAATTAAATTACACTCATTTAAAAAGGAGATAATATTTATTTAGAATAAATGATTTTAATTTGAATGAAAGAGGGAATATAATCGCTATGTTTGTGAATGAAAAGAATTAAACAGAATTGTATATAACTTCTTAATTAATTGGCGATAAATATGCTTAGATTGAAGTCACAAGATGGAAAAGATCAACAAAATTGATGGAAACTGGGAAAGAAGATCAGCTAAATGAGAAGGGGAGTAATCATGAATAATTTGACTGATGATAACAGAATTAAAATACTTTGAATTTTAATAACATATAAATTTTAATATTATTCTGATTTACAGTATTAATTTGTGCTCATTCACATATTGGTTTTTATGAAAGAGAATTTAATAACAGGTAATTAATTTGTGAAACAATTACCTGTGTGAATGAGAACATAACATACTTACCTTCATTACAAGGAGCACCTGAGGCAAAGAGGTGGCAGATTGCCTTACAGAACTAGATAAAATAGATATAAATAGATAGAAGATAGATAGATAGATAGATAGATAGATAGATAGATAGATAGATAGATAGATAATAGATAGATAGAATAGATAGATAGATAGATAGATAGATAGATAGATAGATAGATAGATAGAGATAGATAGATAGATAGATAGATAGATAGATAGATAGATAGATAGATAGATAGATAGATAGATAGATAAATGGATAGAGAGAGAGAGAGAGAGAGAGAGAGAGAGAGAGAGAGAGAAAGAGAGAGAGAGAGAGAGAGAGAGAGAGAGAGAGATAGAGAGAGAGAGTGCTATTAAGTCCCCCTGCGTTAATATGAAATATCTGAACGGATTGTGAGACTCACAAGAGGCTGAAAACTTCTGATTGTGTCTATGAATTGGGGAAAAAAAGAGAGCGAGCTATTGAGAAAGGGAGGGAGAGATTGAGGCATCATACAATAATGAGGGTAATAATAATAATAAAAATAATAATAAATAATAATAATAATAATAATAATAATAATAATAATAATAATTAATAAGAAAAAAATTATACAATTAAAATATATAAAATAAAAAAATTTCTTCTTGAATTTCTCGTTACTCTGTTTGTTTGGAATGTAAGTGCGTAAGTTCTGAAGAAATCCGATAATTTTGTCTTAAATTTAAGCTATTGTTTATCACAATGATTTAACACACACACACACACACACACACACACACACACACACACACACACACACACACACACAAGAAGATGTATATTAAGTCTTATGTCTTGTAATGTTTATTTATAAATAACGTACACACAGAAACTTCTCCTCTGATTGTTTCATCTCAATTTTAGATTTTAAATTTTGTTGATATCGATTAATATCGATATTTATAGATATCTTCCGTTTTTGTTATCTCAAACTGAAGAGAACAGAAAGGTTGAAGATTTTTAGAATTTTTTTATCTAACGACTTTGAGGATTTGAGGCCCTGAGTTCCCGAGTTACTACGACAGAAGAATGTACTGAAGAATCAAAGTGAAGCCCTTCGAATACGAGCTCCTACTGATTTTGTATTTTAGTTTATTGTTCTGAAGGAGTTCGATGAGGACAAGGAGGAAGAACGATTCCTTCGTCGTTGAAAACAGAAGAAGGACAGGCAGAAGCAGGAATGAAGAGAAAGAATTGGAAGCATGAAAAGGAGAATATTAGAAGACGCAAAATTTTGGAAGCAGTTTGTCTCGCAGAAGGGAAACGTCTTAAAAAATTTTACATTTCTCCGATATTCTCAGATGAATGTTATTTCTTTTCTATTCTTCCTTCTTTCACGCTTCTACAAACTCTTCTTTTTGCTTACACACACACACACACACACACACACACACCCACATATTTATATATATATATATATATATATATATATATATATATATAATATATATATATATATATATATATATATATATATATATATATATAATTCTAAGAATAAACCATGGCAACTTTCTTGTTCCCTCATTTTTGAAAGAAACATCGAAGACAAAAGAAGTTCTTTGAAACGAAAGCCTCAAGTACCAAGAAATTCTCTTTATAACTCCATTTATCCTCTTCAATTGACCCTCACAAAGCCCCCCCTGCCACTCTGACCCCCAACTTTCGACTTTATGTCCCCTCACATTTACCATCATTTTCCGTTGTTATGTCAATTGTGAATTTAGTTATATCTGTTAAAGTGAAAAAGGGCAACATATATATATATATATATATATATATATATATATATATATATATATATATATATATATATATATATATATATATATATATATATATATATATATATATATATATATATATATATATATATATATATATATATATATATATATATATATATATATATATATATATATATATATATATATATATATATATATATATATATATATATATATTATATATATATATATTAGATTGAGTCAAGATATTACTAGGCCTAATTTGATGTCCTTCGCTCCATCGTTTATTTGTTCACTTTCCTTTTAATTATCATTATCACAAAAGACACTACTTATTTCTTCACATCCTTTGAGGACAGAGCAAAACACTCATCATTCTACACATTCTCATGATTTGTTTGTTCAATTCCTTCTTCCTAGGTTTAATCATTATCCTTATTCTTTCCTCAGCTTTAGCAGCTACTTCTTTAATATAAACCTGCCTTATTTTCTCCTACTACTTTTGACATATATTTTCAATACTGTGTTTAGTCGTGTTGGTCTATAATGTTGCTTCTGCTCTTTTCATTCTTCTCTTGTAAATGAATTGTGATTCGGGACTCTTTTTATGATACATATTCACATATTTGTCCTCCTTTGTCTATGGGCAAAGTTACACAGAATCTCATTTACTACGTTGTTCAAATTTTGATTTACGAAAAGCATCATCTTAGCATAATTCTTTTGTATAAGCAATGCGTTGCTAAAAAAATAGCAGTCATAATTTGCGTCAAAAATAATCCTCATTCTCTGTAATTGGTTCTCGTGCAGAAAGTCTGGTTGTCTGGGTTCGAAATCAAACTTTTGGTGGATTTGAACTGATACTAGATTTGAACTGAAGATTTGAACAGAAGATTTGAACTGAAGATTTGAACAGGAGATTTGAACAGAAGATTTGAACTGAAGATTTGAACTGAAGATTTGAACAGAAGATTTGAACTGAAGATTTGAACTGAAGATTTGAACAAACAGAAGATTTGAACTGAAGATTTGAACAGAAGATTTGAACAGAAGATTTGAACTGAAGATTTGAACAGAAGGTGGGAACAGAAGATTTGAACAGAAGATTTAAACAGAAGATTTGAACTGAAAGATTTGAACAGAAGATTTGAACACAATATTTGAACTGAAGATTTGAATTGAAGATTTGAACTGAACAGAAGATTTGAACAAAATATTTGAATTGAAAATTTGAACAAAAAATTTGAACAGAAGATTTGAACTGAAGATTTGAACTGAAGATTTGAACTGAAGATTTGAACAGAAGATTTGAACAGAACTGAAGATTTGAATTGAAGATTTGAACTGAACAGAAGATTTGAACAAAATATTTGAATTGAAAATTTGAACAAAAAATTTGAACAGAAGATTTGAACTGAAGATTTGAACAGAAGATTTGAACAGAAGGTGGGAACAGAAGATTTGAACAGAAGATTTAAACAGAAGATTTGAACTGAAGATTTGAACTGAAGATTTGAACTGAAGATTTGAACTGAAGATTTGAACTGAACAGAAGATTTGAACAAAATATTTGAATTGAAAATTTGAATTGAAAATTTGAACTGAAGATTTGAACAGAAGATTTGAACTAAGATTTGAACAGAAGATTTGAACTGATACAAGCGTTTCTATCAAAACTCAAATATAATCTGTGTAAATTAAATTTACTTAAGACAGGAAAATAAATAATTTAATTTTTAATGACTTGCATATATATATATATATATATATATATATATATATATATATATATATATATATATATATATATATATATATATATATATATATATATATATATATATATATATATATATATATATATATATATATATATATATATATATATATATATATAATATATTGGGTGTGTGCATTTATAACTTCAAGCTGAGAATAAATGGAAAATAATAAATATTGAAAAACTTTCAGCAGCATAATTCTTCGCTCAATTTATTTAAAAAAGAAAAATATGAATAAAATAATTTTAATATTTTTTAATAAATATCATTTTTGAATAAAGAGAAAAAATTTGAGATAATGATTATATTTATCGTGAAATTTATTACTTT
>SEYY01020383.1:42500-45000 GCA_009176605.1 Armadillidium nasatum | reverse complement strand
CGTTGCGTTGGGCTGCTCTCAATTTCTCAAATCATCTCCAAATGATGTTCGTTTGAGTTGTATTCTATGCTAACAAATTATTCTGCAGTTGGTCAATTGCTTTTGCCAAATTTAAACCTCATACCCAATTCCATGCAGTTATACCCTCCCCCTACCTCTCTCTCTCTCTCTCTCTCTCTCTCTTCTCTCTCTCTCTCTCTCTCTCTCTCTCTCTCTCTCTCTCTCTCTCTCTCTCTCTCTCTCTCTCTCTCTCTCTCTCTCTCTCTCTCTCTTCTCTCTCTCTCTCTCTCTATATATATATATATATATATATATATATATATATATATATATATATATATATATATATATATATATATATATATATATATATATATATATATATATATATATGAAACATTTTTGACAATATGCAACATGGAGTTATACATTTCTTTTAGATGCATTACATATGAATTTTATAATTCTTGCCATGCACATAAGTTGTCAATTAGTGGAAGCGTATGAAAGTAATTATCTGTATTCATATGTTCGGTCAATGTATTTATTCACATTTAGTTGATTATGTTCAGTTGAATCTTTTATTTGGATTTAGTTTGTCTGTGCAAATGTATTTTATTGGCATTCATCTTTGTATTTAATTACTGTATCGAACATCTATGTAACTTATATATACACATGTATACAGTTTATTATGTGCAATAATATGGATTTAATGTTTATACATGTATGCTACTGAATTGTGTGCGTATTCAAAATGTAAACGAAGGAAGAGTAATTTTTTTTTTTTTTTTTTTTTTTTTTTTTTGTAATTAATTCAAAATCGATACTTTTTCTTTTGAACTTTTCGAAAAGAAGATTAAGTTTCGAATAATTTCCTACCAACGGATTTTGGTTACCATGACAACCGGAGGAAAATACTTTCGTTTCCAAAAGTTTTTTTTTTTTTTTTTTTTTTTTTTTTTTTTTTTTTTTTTTTTTTTTTTTTTTTTTTTTTTTTTTTTGGCATTTATTTATTTATTTCGGAAATCCTGTTGATAACTTAAATAAAAGAAATGTGAAATGTTTTCCTAACTTTACTATATAAAACATATTAGTAAGTGTTATTATTATGTTATAAAATGTTGTCCGAAGTTAAAGACGCATTCTTAAAGGATCTTCATAACTCATATTGCTCTTAGAGAATTTATTAACCAAAATACAATTGATGTAGCTGAAGAAATGATAGAGATAAGGTTAATTTTTTCTTGTTATGCTGAAAATCACCAACATTTATCATGTATATCATTAGTTGCTTATATAATGTGAAAGATTTATTGAATCATGAATGATGCAAGATCTCAAAATCGATTTCATCAATCTCAGAATTATCTCAGCTTTAAATCTTCTGTTGACAATAGGAACTGTTTAAACACAATCCTTGACTATAGACATCTCATTACAAACCATCATATTTTATGTCAAGTGACCTTAGCTGCCAAGCTATTGGACCATCACGACCAATCCACCCATCCGGAAATTTCTCATTTAAGCAATCACGATCTACCAATGGCCAATGTGGTAGGGCGTCATCTTGCTTAAAAAAAGGAAACAGTTCAAAATCTAAATAAATATCAAGTTCAAAATCTAACCAATGGGAAGCAAAATATTCCAACGATGGAAAAACGATCTTCTCACGTTGTGCTATCATCCAATACATATTAAATTAAATGCTCTGTCTCTAATAAGCTTATGAATGTTTTTATTTATTCATTTATTTTTTCCAAACCCAGATTTTTAAAGTTTTGCTTATTTACCTACCGTCCATAACGCGTGAAGATTTGCCTCATCAGAAGTAAAAATTTCTAAAGAAAAACGTTGTCGTCTTTCAAATATTTAAGAAGAGTGGTCACAAACTTCTTTAGAATTATTATTATCCTGCATGATTTCATGTAGACTTCGAAGTTGCGATAACTCATTTAAACATATATATATATATATATATATATATATATATATATATATATATATATATATATATATATATATATATATATATATATATATATATATATATATATATATATATATATATATATATATATATATATATATATTAATATATTATATATATATAATATATTATATATATAATATATATATTATATTATATATTATATATATATATATATATATATATATATATATATATATATATATATATATATATATATATATATATATATATATATATATATATATATATATATATAAACGTTTATGTTTCAAGGGCATCGCCCAATCCGAAGAGAGAAAATTTTCTGTACAGTTTCTACCTAAGATCCAATTGCGGTATCGAGCCAGCGCACCCAAGCACATAAGTCAATCACTCTACCGTTATTCCACGGTAGACGGCATTTGTATTGTGTGAAGCATACGTAATTCACATTCTTTCGACCTTTTAACTTAACGTTCCATCCAGCGGGTAATCTTTCTAATGATCAATTCTTCTCAAGTAAAC
>SEYY01020383.1:15000-27500 GCA_009176605.1 Armadillidium nasatum | reverse complement strand
GCAGTCTTTTTTCTAATTTTTACTTTGTCGGACACCATCTCTCTTCTTCTAAGCCTCATCTCTTATTCTTAACCGAAACTCAGGTGCTTGGGTTCACTGACTGTAAACCTTATTCTGTTATTTCCTACTGTCTCTTTCCTCAATTTTCAGTCAAAGGCGGATGTTGCACATATGTCCGCAACGATGATGAATGCTGATATTGAATTCTCTACTTTATGGCTAAGCTCTCTTGTACTTCTACACTAAATTTATTTGTTCTGTCTATTTACCTCCTATTCTACTAACTATAAGAAATTCTTCTACTATTTAAACTTTAAAACAGAGCATATACTTCTTCTCCTTTCTCTGAAATCATCGTTTTAGGTGATTCATTACCTCCAATAACTTTCATCTAGTTTTCATGATGCAGCCGGTGAACTCGCTTACGACTTTTCTATCCAGAATAACCTTGAGCAGTTGGTGCATCTTCCTACCCGTATCCCTGACCGTCTTAGTAATGAACCCAACATATTGATCTTTTCTTAACCTTAACTTGTTCTTTTCTTAATCTCTTAACCTTCTTATACTTTTAAAATCATTCATCCTTCTGGGTTTATCCGATCACCTTCTTATCACCTTTTCTTGTTCTGAATCTTCAAGTCTTCCGTAAGAATAGCTTCCGACTTCGGCGAGGAAACATTTCTGCTACCTCTGTGTTGCTTACTGGTCTGACTTGTGGCCGTGCTTTTCTGATTTCCAATGGAATGATTACTCTTTCCGTGGGAGGGGTCCCTTGCCTAGATGATTCACTCTGGCATGGAGGCGTACATTTCATATTCTTTCCTTCAACTAAACCTAACAAACTTTGGTTTAACTATAGTTATTCTATTGCAATCTGCCGTAGGGATGCTGCCTTCAGCGATTACCGTCGTCTTCAAACCCCAAGAACTCATTCAACGTATTTCATTCCGGAATCGTGCAAAATTTATTCTTCGTGACACCAGAAACTCTTTTTTTTCGGTCGTAAATGCAATTATCTTTCTGTTTCCTCTTCTTCACTCCCTTTCTGGCATTTTGCAAAAAAAAAAAAAAAAATGTCAACTCTTATTTTGTTTCTTCCTCTTTTTCTCCTCTAGTTTCTTCTGACGGCACAACTGCTGTTTTACCTTCTACTAAAGCTGAACTCAAACTTTTGCCCCTAACTCTATCTTAGACGATTTCGGAGCTATTCCTACACTTTCAACCCACTCCAACTCATTTATCCCTAATATTGTAATTTCTCCTAAACATGTTATTTTTGCTCTCTCTGAGCTTAACACTAAGAAGGTGTATGGTCCTGATGGTATTTCTCATGTAGTTCTCAAAACTTATGCTTCCGAGCTTGCACCCTGTCTTTGTAAACTATTTCATCTTTGTTTCTCTATTGCTGTCCTATTTCTTTAACCTTTACTCTTTCTAAGGTTTTTGAATCTATACTTAACAGGAAGATTTGGAAACATCTCAATACTTCAAATCTTATCTCTGATCGCCTGTATGGCTTTATGGCTTTCATAAAGAACGCTCTACTGGTGATCTTCTTTCCCTTCTTTTTGACTCTTGGTCCTCGGCTCTTTGGTGTTTCGGTGAATCTTTCTCTGTGGCGCTAACATATCAAAAACTTTCGACAGAGTCTGGAACAGAGCTTTGATTTCCAAACTTCCTTCTTTCGGAATCTATCCTTTTCTCTGATTTCCTTTCTGGTTGTTCTATAGTAGCTATTGTAAACGGCCACCGTTTTTCCCTTCAATCTATAAATGGTGTTCCTCAGGAATCTGTCCTATCCCCAACTCTTTTTCTACTTTTCATTAATGACCTTCTCTCTATTACTTTATCATCTATCCACTCCTATGCTGATGATTCCACCCTTCATACTCCCAACAACTGATCACTGACGTAAGATGCGTGACCTTGGAGCAATTGACCTCTGATCTTTCTCGTATTTCAAACTGGGGCAGAGAAAACTGTCGTTTTCAATGCTTGAAAAACTCAGTCTTCATCTTTCTACTTGACACAACCTTCCACACAACTATGACATCTTCGAATACACTCGACTCAAACTTTCATCTGTCCTCAATATTTTCGGTGTTTCTTTTACTCGTGATCTTTCTTGGAATGATCATATTAATTCTCTTTCTAAACAAGCTTCTAAGAGGTTGGTTGATCTGAAGAACCTTCTTGATTTTTTTACGACATCCCAGTTACTTGCTCTTTATAGGGCTGATGTTTAACCCTTTATGGAATGCGCCTCACACATCTGGGGTGGTTCTACACATGCAGCTTTTTTCGAAAAGGTGGAATCTGGGACTTTTCGTCTTATAAACTCTTTTTCTCTTACTATCTCTCTCCAATCTTTTTCTGCCGGCAAAATTGTTGCGTCACTCTCACTATACTATCGCTCTTACAACGGACACTCTTCTCTGAACTCTCACGTCGCTTACCTCCTCCATTTAATTTCAAAAGGTGCTTAATTAAGTACTGGTATATCCAGCGTAAGTTACAATACTTTTCGTAACAAAATGTAAAACTACTGTGGCATTTTAATTCAAAATTTTAGATAACTTTTATTATTATTATTATTATTATTATTATTATTATTATTATTATTATTATTATTATTATTATTATTATTATTATTATATATTATTATTATTATTATTATTATTATTATTATTATTATTATTATTATTATTATTATTATTATTATTTTTATTTTTATTTTTTATTATTATTATATATTTATTATTATTAGTATTATTTTATTTCCACTATTATTTTTATTATTATATTATTATTATTATTATTATTATTATTATTATTATTATTAATTATATATTTTTTTTTTTTTTTTTTTTTTTTTTAATAAATTAAAAAAATTAAATATTTAAAAAAATAAATTAAAAGTAATTTATATCATTCTTTATTTATTATACAATTAAAAGATATAAATTAACTATTTTTTCCTCCCTTGTAACTTGATTCCATATTAAAAACAATAATAAGTTCATTTATAAATGCGACATTTAATATTCCTACTATATATATATATATATATATATATATATATATATATATATATATATATATATATATATATATATATATATATATATATATATATATATATATATATATATATATATATATATATATATATATATATATACCTTTCCCACAATCGTGGGGGGTGTCTACCGAAGGCCACATCCATCGAAACACTCACCCCTTCACCAATCTTTTCCATTTATTCCTATCCTCCGTCAACCGCACACCCTCTTCCCAGTTAATCCATCTATTCCTTAATAACTCCTTGATACTACTCATTCAACTTCCCCTCGTTCTCCCCATATCTCTCACTCCCTCCACTTTTGAAACAAATTCCTTTTTAGCCCTTCTCTCTTTGTTCATCCTACAGACATGCCCAAATCATCTCAGCATAGTCTGTTCAGCTCTCTCAATCATCCTCCTTCTCCACCCACATATTTTCTTTATCTAAATATCCTGACTCTATCCCTTCTACTAACACCACAAACCGCCCTCAGACTTTTCCTTTCGAAAACTTATATTTTTTCCTCTTCATCGCCTTCAACCTCCATTCTTCGCTCCCATACATAACCACCGGTTCACAACATCTCTCAAACTACCCAACACCTTCTCCCCTTCTCGTATCCTATGGCCAACTTCATCACCCATACTAACGTCTCCCTCTCCAAAAATCACTCCCAGATGCTTAAATAAAGTAACTCGCTCCTATTTCTCCCTGCTCACCTTAATCTGTAAATCATCTCCCTCATCCACATCCCTCTTCCCTCTTTACTCTTACCCGCCTTTACTTTTAAGCCCAATTCATTGCAACCCTTAACAAGCTCATCCACCAATACTTTCAAATTCTCCTGTGTTTCAGCCAAAAGTACAACACCATCTGCATACATCAACACATTTTCGTCCCACATACCATGTTGCTCCCTCATTCTCACTCTTTTCCCTACCCTATCCATCTTTTTCACCACTTTGTCAATGAATAAACTGAATAACTCCGGAGTCATTACACAACCCTGTCCTAAACCACTATTTACATAAAAAAAATTCAGTCTCCATTCTGTTTACTCTCACGCATGCTCTACTATTCCTATTCGTATTCCCGTACATTCCCCTCAACTTCACACTCACTCAGGACCTCCCACAGTTTATTCCTATCTTCCTTCATAAGCTTTTTCAAGATCCATAAAGTACATGAATATATCCTTCCTTTTATCTCTACTTTTCTCCTCAGTCATTCTTAATGTAAAAAAAACCTGATTCATACAAAGCCCTTCCTTCTCTTAAACCCCTTGTTCCCCTTCTATCAACTCATCCATCCCTACCCTGTTCAATAAAATTCTTCCATACGCTTTTCCTACACTCAAATTTATCACCTTTACCTTTATACAGAGGTACCACACGTACATCATGCCAATCTTGAGGTACCACACCCGTTGCTAAATATATATATATATATATATATATATATATATATATATATATATATATATATATATATATATATATATATATATATATATATATATATATATATATATGTTTGGCAACGGGTGTGGTACATCAAGATTGGCAAGATGCATGTGTGGTTTCCTTCTGTATAAAGGTAAAGGTGATAAATTTGAGAGTGATAAATTTGAGTTATATTTCAAGATTACCAACTTAGGGGTTGATACAGCACTATATATATATATATATATATATATATATATATATATATATATATATATATATATATATATATATATATATATATATATATATATATATATATATATATATATATATATATATATATATATATATATCCAGAGCCGTATTCGCCCATTAGTTGGCAATCTTGAAATATAACTATTTTTTTCCTCTTGTCTTTCCTAACACCCTATTTCATTAAAGTCTTTGTCAGCATCTTTTATTAACTCATTGATTCCTTTTCTTGGCCACTGATCAATCCAGTTAGCCAAAATTTCATGTTTTTCTTTCTCAGAATGTTCCTCTCTCAGAACTGTGTTTTTCCTTTTATCTGTTTCATTATTTCTCTTCAACCTTTCGACTATCCTTTGGTTGTTACCCTTTTGGGAATGAACCCCTCAACAATCTCCTTTCAAACCATTTTTCAGCTTCCTATAAACCTCTTTTTATCTGATTTGTTTAAAGTTCATGACTTAGATTCATATATCAAGTCTGATCATACAAAAATATTTTTTGAATGTTTTTCTTTGAATGAGATAAATTTACTGAGAACTTGTTTCTTGACAGAAAATATTTTCTCCAACTAAATATATATCTATGTTTTATCAAACCTTTCCTAATTTCTATCTCAATCCCTCAATTTTCCTTCCATCCTCATTTTAACCCGAAGTTCCATTCTCTATTTGTCTCAGGCGGTACGTATAGCTAATACTGAAGTTTATTTTAAGAGTTGGTCACGAGTACAGTATTTTGAGTATGCTTAATGTTATTAAGATTTCTCAAATTTCTTTTTATTTATTCGTAAAGGTTAAAAATATAATGATAGCCTCTATATATACCTCCATTCTGATTCATCATCAAATACATCAGATACATTTAATTGCAGTGAACGCGTTAGCAGCTTCCATCTGCCCCCAATATGAGTTTTTAGTTACTTTCAATCTCTTCTCATCTGTTTTCAGATTTTAACATCTTCTTCGTTTGATTGTGCGTTACTGTCAAAAATCTTTTGATAGTCAACAAAGCACTGGCAAAATTTTATTTTCATATCTATAGCCTTCTTTGGCAGCATTCTCAGAACGACCATTTTGTCCTTTGCATTTTCTTAAACAAACCCCGTCTCCTCCTCCTTTTTTTTCTAACGGGAAAATATCGATAAATTTTATTCTTTTTTATTGGAAATAGTAGAGATAGAAAAATTCGCTCCTTGCTTCAAGAGACTATTTAATTGTATGATGTTTTCGCTTTCAATTGATTCCTGTCAATCAGCTTATTATTATATATATATATATATATATATATATATATATATATATATATATATATATATATATATATATATATTATATATATATATATATATATATATATATATATATATATATATATATATATATATATATATATATATATATATATATATATATATATATATATATATATCCTATGGGTGACAAAGGTAAGAGGCCTTCCAATTACCACCAGAGTTGGGGAAGTACCGAAAATCTAGTAGTCAATGGCCGACATGTCCCAATAAAGGGAGTGTGTTCCAGACTTTACCAGTAGAGTACATGTAAGATTGAGCATAGCTTTTTAGTCTGGGGTCAGAGAGTTGGACAGAGAAAGGATGAGACTTTGTAGAATATATATATATATATATATATATATATATATATATATATATATATATATATATATATATATATATATATATATATATATATATATATATATATATATATATATATAACTCCTGCTTCTTACCAGCTATTCTGGAATATAATTCGCATATTTATATGCAAAGTCCCATAGTAGTTGGGGCTAGTTTTACGGTGCGCTCATTTTTGCTGGAGTTAAAAAGTGGTTTTTAAACTTTCAGACCCGTAGTAATTTATTAAAGACAGTTTCTACGCATATTTTTTCTTTTTTCTTTTTTTTTTTTTTTTTTTAGTATGAAGTTTCTCCAAAAAAAAAAAAATTTTTTTTTTTTTTTTTTTTCATCTTTTAGACTATTTAGCTAATGGTTTAAAAGCTTAAGACTATGTCTTAAGTTTTGGGGTATTATATATATATATATATATATATATATATATATATATATATATATATATATATATATATATATATATATATATATATATATATATATATATATATATATATATATATATATATATAATATTAAATTGATCATGTTTCATAAAAGGAATAATAGATAGAAAGATAGATAGATAGATAGATAGATAGGATAGATAGATAGATAGATAGATAGATAGATAGATAGATAAATAGATAGATAGATGGACAAATAGATATTTAAACAGATGTATAGACTGATAGATAGATAAATGAATAGATAGAGATAAATAAATTGATAAATAGATTAGATAAATAGATAGATAGATAGATAGATAGATATATAGATAGATAGGTAGATATATAAATAGATAGATAGATAAATAAATAGATAGATAGAGAGATAGATAATATTTACCTCCCATTACTAAGAATGTTTGTTTGTTTGTGTGTTTCTTTGATCGTGCTCTGTTTGTGGCAGTTCATTCGATACTCCGTTGGAGATAAAATTATTTGTGGATTTGTGACAAAGTTTTTTCCGCTTTTTGCAATCGAAGAGGAGAGACAATTTATTCTTTCTATTCTACGTTTATTAGTTTTTCATTTTGCGCATCTTATAGGAAAGACCAGATACTAAATATATATATATATATATATATATATATATATATATATATATATATATATATATATATATATATATATATATATATATATATATATATATATATATATATATATAATATATATATATATATAGGCCAGAATTTACTTTGATATCCATTGATATTACGAAAAACTACGAAACGTACATTAAAAAGGATTATATTTTTGAAATTCTTGGCGAATTTTGAGTAAGAAAAACTGAGGGGAAAAAAAATCTTATAATAATTTTATTACGTACCTAATTTATAGTTATTTAATACACTTTACAAAATCGTACGACTCTTTTTCATAATCGTACGTCTGGTAAGAAAATTGTAAAAGATATAAATATAAAATATTTATATATATATGGTGTAATAGCAGTAGGCTTGTATGCCACGGCAACATTCCATCAATCAGTTAGGCATGTATCCGACGGCAAACTTCGGTCGTTCAGGTTATGATAAGTCGAACTAAGTACGCTAGAAAACTAAATAATAATAAGAATAATAATAATAATAATAATAATAATAATAATAATAATAATAATAATAATAATAATAATAATAATGCCAGAGTATCCCTTCATATCCATCAGTTATCGTACAAAAGCCTTTTTCCTATTTTTATTTTTTTTTACACTTATTTTCACATATCTTACAATTTTCTTACTCAAAATTCGCCAAGTATTCCAAAATGTTTTCATTTTTAACGTACGTTTAGTAGTTTTTGTAATATTTATACGCCAAATAATAATTTACAAATTATCATACAAAAGCCATTTTTCTCTTAAAACTTATTTTCACATCTTTTACAATTTTCTTACTCAAAATTCGCCAAGGATTCCAAAAATGTCATCCTTTTTAACGTACGTTTAGTAGTTTTTGAAATATTTATGGATATCAAAGTAAACTCTGACCATATATATATATATATATATATATATATATATATATATATATATATATATATATATATATATATATATATATATATATATATATATATATATATATATATATATATATATATATATATATTGGTAGAAAATTGAAATTGTCTTTTTTTAAGATGAAAAAGATGCCGTAAAGTAATAATCTATTGCTCCTTTGGTAACGTCGCCATTTTTCCTTCATACGAAATATAAAAAAATCATAATTTTTATTATTTTTCTTTTTTTTTCTCTTTTTTCTTTCTTTAGTTTTAAGGATTTTTTTTTTCTCTTTTTATTTATTTCTACCCATTTTCATGTTTAGAAATTGGGGGGATAATATATATATATATATATATATATATATATATATATATATATATATATATATATATATATATATATATATATATATATATATATATATATATATATATATGGTAACTATTAAAATCTACAATACCGCCGGCATTCGAACCCTGGTCTCTTGCATCGTATATATATATATATATATATATATATATATATATATATATATATATATATATATATATATATATATATATATATATATATATATATATATATATATATATATATATATATATATATAAAAAAATTAAAAAAAAAAAAAAAAAATCTTAAATTAAAAAAAAAAAAAAATTTTTTTTTTTTTTTTTTTTCATTTTTTAATTTTACTTTCATTATTATTCAGATATAATGGGGGAAGGGGGGTGATATCACAACTTTTTAATTTTCATTTTTATTTTAAATCAAAATATAAAAAATTTTATATAAATATATATATATTATATATATATATATATATATATATATATATATATATATATATATATATATATATATATATATATATATATATATATATATATATATATATATATATATATATATATATATATATATATATATATATTAAAAAAAAATTTTTATTTATATTTTTATTTTTTTTTAAACTTCAAAAAAATTAAAAGCTTATTCATACATTCATACAGAAATGTATACATACAAACATACATACAAACACAAAAAATTACATAGTTTAAAAAATAAACAAAAAATGAGACAAATTTAATATAAATGTATTATTATTTATACCTCATAAATTATATACACGTTTATGTATATATAAAACTTCAGTTATTAAATGTTCTTAATACAGTTAAATACATATCATTTTTTATACATACATTATATATTATCAACCATACATTGCAGATAATAATATACATGCATTATAATAATACATTTATACAAGCATTATTTATTATATATAATACATTATGCATACAACATATATTATATTTATCACATTTATTATGCACAAATTATAATTATTATGAATAGTGTTCGCATCATCGTATATATATATATATATATATATATATATATATATATATATATATATATATATATATATATATATATATATATATATATATATATATATATATATATATATATATATATATATATATATATATATATATATATATTATACATGATTCTAATACAGTATAATATACTTATACAAGCATTATTTATTGTATATCATACATAATACATATATATCATACATTATACATATACTGTATATCATTCATTATATATTATATAAATCGGTAATAAAAGTCTAGTAATTGAATCTCAATACAACCAACATAGCAACCGACTGAAACCTTAATAAAAAGCTTTGGGCGAAAAACTATTTCAAAGTTTTGTTTGAAAATTGATTTAATATATACATTATTATAAGAACTCAGATTGATTATATATTTCTGTTTGAAGTGTTTATTTATACTGGGGTTAGAATTGATCGCTAATGTCAGATTATAATTTTTTTGAATATGTATAAATTTATTTATGTGTGCTGTTATATATATATATATATATATATATATATATATATATATATATATATATATATATATATATATATATATATATATATATATATATATATATATATATATATATATATATATATATATATATATATATATATATATATATATATATATATATATATATATATATATATATATATATATATATATATATATATATATATATATATATATATATATATATATACACTGAGCACCATATCCCGCATGATGCAGGGTGGTGTCGGCTGCAGAAAGTATTCATATTCCTGCATATATATATATATATATATATATATATATATATATATATATATATATATATATATATATATATATATATATATATATATATATATATATATATATATATATATATATATAATAATGGAGTGTGTGCAAACGTGTGTTTGTCTGTGTTTGGAGTACACATTTTTCTGTTTAATTGTGTATTTATCGTTTTGCATTTCATCTTCATATAATTATCAGTTTATTTTAATTCTATTTCTCTCTCGTATTCATGTGTGTGTGTGTGTGTGTGTGTGTGCGTGTGTGTGTTTGTATGTGTGGTTTTACGCAGCTTCATCATTTTATTTTAAAGGTTGAATTATTTTATTATTTTTTCAGTAAATGTGGTTTTTAAAGAGAATTATGACTCATTTTCCAGGATTTGCTCTCTCATTGTATAAATAGTATATATATATATATATATATATATATATATATATATATATATATATATATATATATATATATATATATATATATACCTATATATTATCAATAATAGTTGGAGAAATTCCAAAATGAAAGTCCAGGTTAAAAGCCGATATGTCCCGATATAAGGCTTTTGAAAGTGTGCAAGTCAAAGGAAGTTGAGAAAACATGTAAAGGGAGTGAGTTTCAGACTTTACCAGTAGGGTACGTGTAAGACTGAGCATAGCGAATAAGTCTGGGGTCTGAGAGTTGGACAGAGAAAGGATGAGTATGTGTAGAGAGGCGTGTCGCACGAGCTCTTCTCATTGGAGGAGATATGCGACGAGAATGCTCAGAAGAGCATTGTCCATTGTAATAGCGATAGCATATAAAGAGTGAAGGAACAATTAATCAGGCATAAAGAGATTGGAGAGAATTAGTCAGAAAGGGAGGGTTGGTAAGGCGAAAAGCCCTAGACTCCAATTTTTCAAGGATAGCTGTATGAGTGGAACCATTCCAAGAGTGTGAGGCTTACTCCATGCAGGGGCGAACAACTCCCCAATATAGAGCAAGCAACTGGGGTGACGTAAAAATATTACATAGGCACCTTAGAACACCCAACCTCTTTGAAGTTTGTTTAGAAGGAGAAGTAACATTATCTTTCCAAGAAAGATCACGAGAAAAAGATACACCGATAATATTTAGAACAGATGAAGATTTGAATTGTGATGTTTCGAAGAAGATGTATGAAAGATTGTTTCGAGTAGAGAGATGGAGGATTTGGGTTTTTGAGGCATTGAAAACGACCGTGTTTTCTGTGTCTCAATTAGAAATATGAGATAGATTAGCGGTTAGTTGCTCCAAGATCACCATTCTAGTTTTAATTAACTGCTGTTGGGAGGAGCGTCTTTCAAGCTGAAAGTAGTAATGAAAGTTGGAGTCATCAGGATAGGAGTGGATAGGATTGGAAGTAGCATAGAGAAGGTTATTAATGAAAAACAGAAAAAGTGTTGAGCATAAGACATAACCTTATTATTATATTTAAAGGAAGTACGTTGGCCGCCTACAACAGCTGTTATAGATCGACCTGAAAGGAAATTAGTGAGAAGATCACAGAGAGAACAATTGATTCTGAAAGAGGGAAGTTTAGAAATTAAAGCTTTGTGCCAGACTCTATCGAAGAACGGAGGAGCATGAATCATAGAAAAGGGAAAGAAGGGGAAAGTAGATCACCAGTAGAGCGTTTTTTACGAAAGCCATACTGGTGACCAGAATATTATAAGAAGAATTAACATGATTCTAAATCTTCCTGTTAAGGATAGATTCGAAAACTTAGGTAGGTCAAAGAAACTGGATGGTACTTGGAGTGTTAAGAGGGATCCCTCTTCTTTGGCACAGTCTGAATGAGCGCACTCTTCCAGCCAGAAAGGAAGACTGAAGTAGAAAGAAAGAGACAAAATAGTTTACCAAGGCAGAGTGTAAACTCTGAAGCACAAGTT
>SEYY01020383.1:7500-10000 GCA_009176605.1 Armadillidium nasatum | reverse complement strand
TTAAGTCCTCCCCTCCAAAATTCCTCAAACCACCTTCTTATTTATGTATCCTACTCTGTCTGACTCTACAGATTTTCTTCATTAAGAGCCTCTTCCACTGGTTCTTTTTGACATATTTTGTTCCTCAATCTTCTCGTACTTGTAGTCATACTTCTTTTAATTCCAATGTCAGGATTATTAAAAATACATATTGTAATTTTGTTCATCCTTTTCCTCTTTTTTTTTCCAAAGACTTCACAATTGTAACGACTTCTGCTATAGAGGCATTTTCTTTTGTATCAAGCCTTTGGGTTCTATATTGCAAGAATGTCCCAACGAATTGTTAGGACAAATGATACAAATATTACAATGAATTTTTTCAGTTATTTTTTATTATGAAATAAATCGGTGAAGCTTTCTAATACGATATGTCTTTTCTCTATTGGAAACTTTATTGAAATTTTGCCATTATGCGGTCAACATTCGTCCTGACTCCATACAAATGCATGGCACACGAACATTCTCTCAATACGGTACCTTCCAACCCGTCAATGGTGGGAAAATAATTAAAAATATTAAATTAGTCGTGTATATATATATATAGAGTAGCTATGAAATCTAGGCCACGACTAGATTTGTAAAGCATATACAACTGTAGTACCAACCTCCTTATATAGTAATAAACAGTCTATGGATTTTCGCCTCATAAACTCTCTCATTTACTCTTTTTTCAAATTTTTTTTTTTTATCTACCAGCCTGATTGGTTATTCTTTTCATACTATAAATATATCGCACATTAACACGAGTCTTCTTTAGCCGCATAACTTCTCCTGTGAGGAAAGATAGTGAGACATTTTTTCCCCAGAGTTTCATCCTTTCTCCGTTCAGATATTCGTTATTTCACGTACTTTAAAACACACACACACACACACACACACACACACACTATATATATATATATATATATATATATATATATATATATATATATATATATATATATATATATATATATATATATATATATATATATATATATATATATATATATATATATATATATATATATATATATATATATATATATATATATATATATATATATATATATATATATATATATATATATATATATATATATATATATATATATATATATATATATATATATATATATATATATATATATATATATATATATATATATATATATATATATATATATATATATATATATATATATATATATATATATATATATATATATATATATATTCAATTGACAGCATTATTTATTACTTCATTATGTTTTGAGATATAAATGGTAATACAAATTTTGTTAATTAAAGATATCTTGTCGACCTGAAAGTATGAAAATAATAATAATAAAAATAATAATAATAATAATAATAATAATAATAATAATAATAATTATTATTATTATTATAAGAAGAAGAAGAAGAGAATTAATATAATAATAATAATAATAATAAAATAATAATAATAAGAAGAAGAAGAAGAAGAAATATAATAATAATAATAATAATAATAATAATAATAATAATAATAATAATAATAATAATAATAATAAATAATAATGATAATAATAATATCTTTTGGTAGTGAAAGAATAATAAATAATAATATTTGTAATGTAAATAATAAATATATAAATTATTATGAGGAAAAAACAAGAAAAAGATCAAATAACAAAAAGAAATATTTGTCATTAAGATATAATTTTTACAGACGGAAATTGTTTATATTTATATATATATATATATATATATATATATATATATATATATATATATATATATATATATATATATATATATATATATATATAATATATATATATATATATATATATATATATATATATATATATATATATATATATATGTGTGTGTGTGTACTATCAACACAACTAGATACATTTAAAAACTTTAAAGATAGCGAAGGAGTCATTGTTGTTGACTCTTCATTACTCTGTGAGTTAACTTCCTCCGATAACGTGGGTCGTGTCACTACGGATATGTTGACCCGTTCTCGTATACTGTTCTCATTCTTCTTTAGCTTCTCTAACATTCGCAGTGATTTTCTCCAATTTTCAAGGAGCAGTTATGAAAATTCCTTCCATTCAGTTACAATAACCTTGAACAGTTAATACAACTCTTTATGTATCTGTATCCCTGATTCTCATGGAGATGATCCAAGCATACTAGAGTACTTGATCTTTTTCTAAATTTCAATTCTTAATTTTCTTTACACTGTTAAACTCTTTTAAGCTTTTGGGTTTTTTCGATCATCGTTTCTCCCCATTTCTTTCTCTAATCTGCCTTCAGTAAGAAAATTTTTTATCCATTTGGGTTTTGCTATGATCAGTCTGACGACTTGAAGTCGTACTTCACTGATTTTCTTTAAAGGATTACTGTCTTTACTGGAGGGGGTGGGTGTGTTCTTCGAAGTGTGGAGAACTCTCTGCTTTTCTATTTCCCTTCAGTTATTCAGTTAAAA
>SEYY01020383.1:0-2500 GCA_009176605.1 Armadillidium nasatum | reverse complement strand
CAATTAATTTACCAACCATACAATCAATCATTTAATGAATCATTCAATCAATTAATCAATCAATTAATCAATCAATCCATCGGTCAATCTATCTGCCTATCTATCATATTATATATATATATATATATATATATATATATATATATATATATATATATATATATATATATATATATATATATATATATATATATATATATATATATATATATATATATATATATATATATATATATATATTATATACTATATATATATATATATATATATATATATATATATATATATATATATATATATATATATATATATATATATATATATAATATATATATATATATATATATAATATATATATATATATATATATATTATATATATATATATATATATATATATAAAAAAAAAAATCAATTTAATAGCAGTAATTAAGCATTAGAAAAACCTCGAATATTTTTTTAATAATATAATTTAAAAATAAAAAAATAAATTTATAAAATAATTAATTAAAATTTTTAACGATAATGATTAATTAAAATAAATTAATAAAGCAAAGCTTAATTAGGTTTGTTATTAGTAGCAAGATTTGTGAATTGTTTTTAATGTTTGTTGATTGTGTCGTTAATCTTTCTGACAAACTGTCAAGATGATATTTTCATTATTATTATTATTATTATTATTATTATTATTATTATTATTATTATTATTATTATTATTATTATTATTATTTTTGTCATTTTTATTATTATATTATTATTATTATTATTTTTATTATTATTATTATTAGTATTATTATCATTATAATTATTATTATTATCATTATTTGTAGTAGTAGTTGTAATAGAAGTAGTATTAATATTATTCTTATTTTTATTATTTTGATTGTTATTATTATTATTATTATTATTATTATTATTATCATTATGACATCGTTTTACTTATTTATTTATTTATTAGTATTATTATTATTATTTTTATTTTGTTTTATTGATTATTATCATTATTATCATTATCATTTTATGATTATTATTATTCTTCTCTCTTCTTCTTCTTCTTATTATTATTATTATTATTATTATCATTATTAATATTATTATTATTATTATTATTATTATTATTATTATTATTATTATTATAAAAAATAATATAAGTATTAATATTTATAGTAGTAGTTGTAATAATGAAATAACTTTCTGAAAGTTATTTAATTAAAACTAGGGTTGGCCGACGCACCGGGTGCGGTGCGGTGCGGTGCGTGGTGCGGTCATTTTGGTGCGGTGCGGTGCGGTGCGCAGCACATTTTCAGCAACCCGGTGCGGAGCGGTGCGGTGCGAAAGAAAAAATAAAAGTGCGGTGCGGTGCGGTGCGCAAGCGAAAATTAGAGGTGCGGTGCGGTGCGGTGCGTGGTGCGGCCTCTGGTGCGCACCGCACCGAAGTTGATGTATACTCGATGATCATTTGTTCGTCAGATTACATAATATATATATATATTATATATATATATATATATATATATATATATATATATATATATAATATATATATATATATATATATATATATATATAATGTTTTTTACATTTTCCAAGGTATCCTGACAGAAAAGTTAAAGTTCTTGTCTTTATTCCACCTTTCTCACTTCCTCTCGAAATTTCCTTGACAAAAAACTGAAAAAGACTGTAGAAAGACTTGTCACACTAGCCTATTTCATTGAAGGAGGTATGCGACTGTAGAGTTCAAAAGAGCAGAGCTGGTTATAGTGAGTAACACAGAAATTTGACGTGCACAAAGAGTTTTTAGAGAATTAATGTGAAAGAACTGATAAGACAAAAAAACAGATTCCATCTTTTCAAAAGCATCATGAGTGGAATCATCCCAGATGTGCAAACGTGAAAACAAGGCATCTGTGAAAAGTAGAAAAATTTCGAAAGAGCCCCAGAACATTAAGCATCTTAGAAGCTTGTTTTCATAGAGAAGTATTGTAATCCTTTAAAGTTATAACGATAAAAACAAATAGCCAGAATATTTAGGGACAGACTAAAGTTTGATTCTGTAGAATTATATCTAGTAGAAAGAGAGGACCAGAGTTTTGGTGATTGAAAATTCGCATATTTTCTCTCCCCTCTGCGAGAAAGAGCAAAGGTTGACTACTCCAGGGTCACTCTTCTAGCGTTAATTATTTGCTGTTGACTATATATATATATATATATATATATATATATATATATATATATATATATATATATATATATATATACTATATTATATATATATATATATATATATATATATATATATATATATATATATAAATATATATATATATCCTCCGGCGGGCAAAGGTCGGAGTCCTAGCAAATTCCGCCGGAGCTGGAAAAATCCAATCTTGACCGAAGGAGGACAACAAAGAATGCAAGTCAAAGGAAGTGGAAAACAGATAAAGAGTGTGTTCCAGACTTTACCAGTAGAGTATATGTAACAATGATAATAGCGGTTAAGT
>SEYY01020382.1:32500-40784 GCA_009176605.1 Armadillidium nasatum | reverse complement strand
TCCTTTCTATAGAAAGGAATTAGAAAGGTCTGTTTTTGCAGTGAATTTACGATTCAAAAGTAAAATTAAGAGATTATCTTCACGTACTCATCAAAATTATAAAACATGTTTTACAGTTAGTTAAAAGGTCTTGAAAACTACAACAACAATGATAATAATGATAATAAATAGCAATACTACTACTACTACTACTACTACTACTTATAATAATAATAATAATAATAACAATATTCATACAAACGTTCATACATACACTTATCCTGTTTATGTTCTTACTGCATTTTCTCCTATCATCTTACCACATTTGCTACTACTGATACTGTTATAATAATAATAATAATAATAATAATAATAATAATAATAATAATAATAATAATAATAATAATAATAATAATAATAATTATTATTATTATTATCATTATTATTATTATTAATATTGCCGACCTACAAATCTACAGTAGATAGTTTTGCTTTTTACTTTTAATTAATATTGACTGTGGAATTAGGATATTATGTAAAAAAAAAAAACGATTTCTATTCTCTTACAAGTGGCTTAAAGACATTTTATTTAAAAGAAAGTTTTGCATAAATTCCAAAAAATAAAAAATAAATTTATAATCTTCAATAAATAGAAGATCGTTTATTTAATAAATGAGAGTGGTATGGTGTAGACTGAAACTAATAATTAGCAAGAGTGATAATAATAATAATAATAATAATAATAATAATACTTGTAATAGCAATAAAAATAATAATAACTTATAATAGTAATAAAAATAATAATAATAATAACTTATAATAGAAATAAAAATAATAATAATAATAATAATAATAATAATAATAATAATAATAATAATAATAATAATAATAATAATAATAATAATAATAAAATGTAAAAACTGTAATTCTCGGTGAAAATATTAAAGTATATAAAAAATATATATTAATATATATATATATTATATATATATATATATATATATATATATATATATATATATATATATATTATATATATATATATTATTTATATATATATATATATATATATATATATATATATATATATAATATATATATATATATATATATATATATATATATATATATATATATATATATATATATATATATATTATATATATATATATATATATATATATATATATATATATAATATATATATATATATATATTATATATATATATATATATATATATATATATATATTATATATATAGCGTAAATCACAATAATTTAAGATTGTTTACAATTGTAAATATAATTAAAATCTTTATTTCTTGTTAAATGAGAATATTTAATTGAAAATAATTTCAAATAATTAATTTTATAGCATTTCTTTTTAAATTTAACATTTCAAATCTTTCTCATTTATTCTTTCTTCTTTCAGTCACTGTTTGGAGAATGTTTTTCATGCCTGTCATAAAGTCACTACAACCTTTAAGTCACAGATGTAAAATTAAATCATAGATGTAAAATTAAATTGCATCCGTAAAATTAAATCATTGATGTAAAATTAAGTCACAAATGTAAAATTAAATCAGAGGTAAAATTAAGTAACAGATGTAAAATTAAATCACTGATGTAAAATTAAGTCCCAAATGCAAAATTAAGTCATAAATGTAAAATTAAATCAGAGATAAAATTAAGTTACAAATGTAAAATTAAATCAGAGGTAAAATTAAATCACAAATGTAAAACTAAATCAGAGGTAAAATTAAGTCACAAATGTAAAATTAAATCAGAGGTAAAATTAAATCACAAATGTAAAATTAAATCAGAGGTAATATTAAATCACAGATGTAAAATTAAATCATTGATGTAAAATTAAATCACAGAAGTAATTAAATCCCAGATGTAAAATTAAGTCTTAAGGCAATTAATTACACAGAAAAATTTACAACTGTTTCCTCGTACATGAAAGAAACAAGAAACTGTTTGACAAATTTTAGAAACCTATGAAAAATGCCAGAAAACATTTGACAAATTTGACTTTGAAACATCAAAAAATAAATTAATATAATGAAATAACATTAATTAAACATACTATCTGACAAAATTTTCAATACATTTTGCCGTCAAACCGTGGCTATAATATATATATATATATATATATATATATATATATATATAATAGTATATATATATATATATATATATATATATATATATATATATATATATATATATATATATATATATATATATATATATATATATATATATATATATATATAATATATATATATATATATATATATATATATATATATATTATATATATATATATATATATTTATTTTATTTTAGTTAACGCTGCAAGTAACGAAATTTTCAAGTAACTCTTTTTGCTTTGGCCTTTCCTGTCTTGAGAATTTTATTAATGATTGTTTTGCCTCACACAAGGAACGTTGAATATCACGCTTTTCATAACGAAAAATCCCAAAGTGGTTTATGATTTCATTGTTGGTAAGTACAAATATAGTAGAGATACTTTTAAAGTACGAACGAACAAAAGTGTGCTTAAAAAAATGTTTTAGAGGTACTCAAATATTCACTTTAAATTAATTTTTAAATAAAAATAAAAATAAATTCAGAAAATAATTTATAAAGCAAAATGAATTAAACTAAATTTCGAAAATAATTTTAAAAAAAAATTAATATTATATATTGATTCGAATCGGGAACTAAAGTATTTATTATAATTTTTACTTTTTAAAGGAAGTAAATTAAAAAAAAAAAATTAATCATATTAAATTATAATTATAATTATTATTTAGTTGCTTAGTTAATGGTGTGAATATATAGTGCATTACTTGATCATTTAATGTATTATTTACTTTATTTAATAAATCTCTTACAACTAGAAAGGAAGTTAAAATTGACCTTAATTTCAAATGAAAACCGGATTTAAAATTTAATTAAGGAAAAATTGTAAATATTCAAATATTTTTACAGTTGGTTCTGGATCAGCTGGAGGCGTTGTTGCTACAAGATTAGCTGAAGTTGATCATTGGAATGTTTTACTACTGGAGTCCGGAGGACTTCCAACACCAGAATCAACTGTTCCTGGACTTAATATATTTCAGTATGTCACTGAGAATGACTTTCACTACAAGACGACTCCACAACCTTTCTCAATGTTTGCCTACAATGATAATGTAAGTTTTAATGTTCAAAGTTTTAAATTAAATAACTCTTGCTTATATTTATAACAATATTTTTTGAGCAAAGAGCATTTGCTTTTGGTTTTCATTTAAAAATCAAAATGGTTCATTGGTATGACAGATCATTCAATGGAAATGTCAAAATTTCTAATTTTTGCCCTATACCAAAATTCCTTATTGAAAATTGCTTCTTGTACAAACTAAAATCTTAATGAAGAAACACAATAAATAGATACATAAAATCTTAATGAAGAAAAAGAATAAGTAGATACATAAAATCTTAATGAAAAACAGAATAAATAGATACATAAAATCTTAATGAAGAAACAGAATAAATAGATACATAAAATCTTAATGAAGAAACAGAATAAATAGATACATAAAATCTTAATGAAGAAACAGAATAAATAGATACATAAAATCTTAATGAAGAAAAAGAATAAATAGATACATAAAATCTTAATGAAGAAAAAGAATAAATAGATACATAAAATCTTAATGAAGAAAAAGAATAAATAGATACATAAAATCTTAATGAAGAAAAAGAATAAATAGATACATAAAATCTTAATAAAGAAACAGAATAAATAGATACATAAAATCTTAATGAAGAAAAAGAATAAATAGATACATAAAATCTTAATGAAGAAACAGAATAAATAGATACATAAAATCTTAATGAAGAAACAGAATAAATAGATACATAAATCTTAATGAAGAAATAAGAATAAATAGATACCTAAAATCTTAATGAAGAAAAAAGAATAAATAGATATATAAAATCTTAATAAAGAAACAGAATAAATAGATACATAAAATCTTAATGAAGAAACAGAATAAATAGATACATAAAATCTTAATGAAGAAACAGAATAAATAGATACATAAAATCTTAATGAAGAAACAGAGTGAATAGATACATAAAATCTTAATAAAGAAACAGAATAAATAGATACATAAAATCTTAATGAAGAAACAGAATAAATAGATACATAAAATCTTAATGAAGAAAACAGAATAAATAGATACATAAAATCTTAATGAGAAAACAAAATAAATAGATACATAAAATCTTAATGAAGAAACAAAATAAATAGATACATAAAATCTTAATGAAGAAACAAAATAAATAGATACATAAAATCTTAACGAAGAAACAAAATAAATAGATACCTAAAATCTTAATGAAGAAAAAAGAATAAATAGATATATAAAATCTTAATAAAGAAACAAAGTAAATAGATACATAAAATCTTAATAAAGAAACATAATAAATAGATACATAAAATCTTAATGGAAAAACAGAATAAATATATGCATAAAATCTTAATGAAGAAACAGAGTGAATAGATACATAAAATCTTAATGAAGAAACAGAATAAATTGATACATAAAATCTTAATGAAGAAACAGAATAAATAGATACATAAAATCTTAATGAAGAAACAAAATAAATAGATACATAAAATCTTGAAGAAACAGAATAAATAGATACATAAAATCTTAATAAATAGATACATAAAATCTTAATGAAGAAACGGAATAAATAGATACATAAAATCTTAATGAAAAATAATTTGAGTGAAAGTTTACAAAAAAAACAGTAATGAAAAAAAAAAAAAAAAAAAAAAAGAATAATTTGAGTCGAAGTTTACAAAAAGTATACAGTGATGATAAAAAAAAAAAAAAAAAAAAAAAAGCCAGCAAAGGTCAAGTAAGGAATCTTTGTAGGATTTCAAATAGAAAATAAAATCAAATTAAAAACTTGGAAAAAACTAAATAGTGGTCTTTAAAAGTTTTCTTTGGAATTTTTTAATAATAATAATTATAATGATAATAATAATAATAATAATTAATAATAATAATAATAATAATAATAATAATAATAATAATAATAATAATAATAATAAAACTATATTATAATAATAATACGAATAATAGCAAACGTAATTATAATTACAATAATAATAATTATAATAATATTACTAATAATATATTATTATTATATTAATAATAATAAAATAAAATATAATATAAAATTAATAATAATAATAATAATAATAAATAATAATAGAATAATAATAATAATAATACAATAAAAATAAAAATAATTATGAATAATAATAATATATAATAATAATAATAATAATAATAATAATAATAATAATAATAATAATAATAATAATAATAATAATAATAATAATAATAATAATAATAATAATAATATAATAAAAATAATAAATATATAATAGGATTATCTATTTGAAAATTTTAATTTTGCTAAAAGATATAAATCGAAATCAATATTCTGTTTTAATCATTAATTTCTAATGCTTAAATTTGAATCACTCATCTTCCCCTCAACATAACAGAGGAACCAGTTCCCAAGAGGCAGAGTGCTTGGAGGCACTTCTTCAATAAACTATTGCATGTATGTCCGAGGGAACAGAAGAGACTACGATAATTGGGAAGCCATGGGCAACTCCGGCTGGAGTTACGATGATGTTCTTCCTTATTTCAAGATTTCAAGAAGTGAGAATTACAGAGGTCCTCTTGATTCAGCCACAGGTATATAATAAAGGTATATATATATATATATATATATATTAATATATATATTATATATATATATATATATATATATATATATATATATATATATTTATATATATATATATATATATATATATATATATATATATATATAGACAGGGTTATATAACTGCAATAACGGAAGGTTAAAACCTTAACTAAAAAGTAAAAACTATTAGAAAATTATAAAAAATAGCCAGCGTTTTCGGAACTTTCACTTCTCTTTTTATTTTTATTTTAATTGGTTTACGCTATAAATTATTCTTTCACTTAAAGAAACTGTTATCCATTTTATGGATAACTTCACTATATATATATATATATCATATAATATATATATATATATATATATATATATATATATTATATAGACGGATATTTTATTTTTTATATATATTTTTTTTATGTCGATATAAATATATTCTTGTGTACGTTAGGCCTCTTTACGGCAACTTCGGTAGGTTATGATAAGTCGTAAATTAGGTTCTGCTAGAAAAGTAACTAATAATAATTGTGTCTAAGTCTAGTGTAATATACCTCTAATTCCCGGCAACATTCTTGTTTACGTTAGGCCTCTCCGATATTTTCGATTATCGATATTTTCGGACAATCGAAAGTCAAAACAATCTATACTATTATATATATATATATATATATATATATATATATATATATATATATATATATATATATATATATATATATATATATATATATATATATATATATATACTATATATATATATATATATATATATATATATATATATATATATATATATATATCAGAACCTTATCACTCCCGAGGAGGCTACCTTTCTGTAGAGAAGAAATATTCCAGCACTCCTGTTGGAATTGCTTTCGTAGAAGCAGGAGGAGAACTTGGTCATAGGAATTTTATCGACCCGAACGCAGAGTTTCAGCAAGGTTAGAAATATTTTTTAACACATTTCCTACTACTATTCAAAAACTTTTTGGAAAGCTTTCACCTTGATACATTCACACGCACACCATATACACACATATATATATATATATATATATATATATATATATATAGTATATATATATATATATATATATATATATATATATATATATAATATATATATATATATATATCGCTTTCTTCATTGAAAAGGGTTAAATTTAACTAATGAAAATAAATCAAATATCCTTTGTCATTTTTAAGAACTTTACACATATGAGTTTTTTGATGCTGACTTTTTTTTTTTTTTTTTTTTTTTTTTTTTTTTTTAAAGGTAGAAATGCATTTTAAATATTCAGGAGAACATTTTTAGCAATAGAGTATTTTATTTTATTTTTATCTGTAGAAAACTGTTTGGAATTTACTCATTGGAATTTTAGAGTATAGAGTATTTCGTATTTCTGAATAGTTATTAGAGCCCTTTGAAAGTTATGACTGTGTTCTGACAAATTTAGAAAGCTTATAGATTCATTCAAAAGCATTTTAAAAAAAAGTCATCTTTCCTTTGAAATTTAATTTGAGAGTAAGACGATTGATTTGCCTAATTACTATAAAGAAGAATTTGTAAACGAGTGTTGAATTATCTGTATATAACGGATGTTTCTAAAGGGGTGATTTCTTCCTTGCATGTTAACAGTAGTGCTTCTTAAATTTTTGTCTTTTATCTAATACTCAGTTAAGGAGGTCTTGTTAATCGAACCGCAGAGACGGAAACACTATATGCTGACCAGAAATTACAGTTCATTTCTGTTAAAATCTTCCACCAAGAAATTGAAAATAAATATATAATAGTAAACTTAAACTGAATACTGAATACTGATATTACTGATATTATTACTGATATTATAGAATTAAATTGAATTTGAATTAATTGAACTAATTAATGAAATTCAGTTATAATTTTCTTGTAGGATTCACCATTCCTGATCTGACAACTGAAAATGGTGTTCGCGAGTCCGTTGCTGAAGCTTTTATCAAACCTAATCTCCGTCGTGCGAATTTTGATGTTTTGATTCATGCTCACGTTGCAAAGGTAATACAAATAAGCAACGACAAGGTTTGTAACATTAATTAGAAATACAAACTTTTTATATATGGAAATTATAATTTCTTTCAAATTCTGGTCCTAAACAGATTCTGTTTGACGAAAATAAACGTGCAATTGGAGTCATGTATTACCACAAGAAGAAAGTAAGTAGTATGCTTATAAATTTTAAAGATTTATTTATGCATGTTACATAAGCGGAGCAAAGTGATATGAGAATAATGCAATTAAAAAAAGGCCCAATGAACATTTATTCACTGCTCAAGTAAAAGAAAATAACTCAAAATCCAAACAGAAAATTAGAGATAATTTGGTTAAATTAGAATATATCTTATCTTGGGAATGTTCCCTCTTGGAACTCACTTAGAAAAAAAAAAAAAAGTCCAGGATTTTCCCCCCTTTTCAAATCTCTCTCTCTCTCTCTCTCTCTCTCTCTCTCTCTCTCTCTCTCTCTCTCTCTCTCTCTCTCT
>SEYY01020382.1:12500-17500 GCA_009176605.1 Armadillidium nasatum | reverse complement strand
TTTTTTAGAGTAAAATTTGCGTACATATTTTCTGCACAAGGATAAACTATCCGTTTTAATTGTTACCTTGTCATGTAGTTTGGCTCCTATTGATTTCATAGCATTCGTTTCTAAAATTTCGACGCAAAACCTACTTGCTGATAAAAATATATATATATATATATATATATTATATATATATATATATATATATATATATATATATATATATATATATATATTATATATATATATATATATATATATATATAGTTAGCCTGCATTTCTACATACATATTTCAAAAACTACTGAACCTACGTAAAAAAGAAAAACATTTTTGGAATCTTTGTCGAATTTTGGGTGAGAAAATTATAAAATATTTGAAAATAAATTTTAAAAAAAATGTTTTTGTACGACAAATTATGAACTAACAAACTTAATTTTGGTGCTATACCGAACATTTGTATACCGTACCCCCCAACCCGTGAGTGATGATGATATTGTCGACTACGTTTCCTGTGGACGATTTGGAGTATTTCCCTTTTTTTTTCCAATTTCGAAATTTTTTTTAAAAAAATGACATTGCCAGACGTACGATTCTTATCAGCGCTATAAAAAAGTAAAATTTACTTACGTAATAAATTTTTTTTCAGAATTTATTTTTTATTTCCCAATTTTTCTCACCTAAAATTCGACAAGGATTCCAAAAATATAATCCTTTTTAACGTAGGTTCAGTAGTTTTTTAAATATTTAAGTATGTAGAAGTGCAGCCTATCCATATATATATATATATATATATATATATATATATATATATATATATATATATATATATATATATATATATATATATATATATATATATATATATATATATATATATATATATATATATATATATATATATATATATATTTCTCAGTTGTTTGAGAAAGCACCGCTTAAAAAAATTTCATACCTCTTACAAAGAACTCTAAATCTTCTGGGTCAGCTAAGAAATTGGGGTCAATATTTGGTTGATCAAACGGGTCAGTTGAACGTAGCGTAATGGACCCGCGACTTTTGGGTCGTAACAAAGTAGGACCCATGGAGACGGAATCACGATAGAAAAGATCCGAGTAATATTCTTCCATAAGCTAAAAATGACAACAAACTCTTTTAGGGCTAAATTACGACAAAAAATGAAGCGTCAAAACTATAAGAACATTTTAATTCTAGAAGTTGTTTAGAATTCGGATCAAAAAGAAAGAGTGAACAGTTCCCATTGTCATTTAAAGTAGAATGAACAATATTAAAATGCCAAAAATATTGCTCAATTTTGGGAAATTTAATCTGTAATGGAATAATTATTATTATTATTGTTATTATTACTATTATTATTATTATTATTATTATTATTATTATTATTATTATTATTATTATTATTATTATTATTATTATTATTATTATTATTATCATCATTAATTATTATTAATATAACTATTAAAATCATTATTTAAATTGTATTATTATACACTAAAAAAAAAAAAAAAATTATCATTTCATTTATTACGTACGAATAGTTAAAATTCCAACATAAACTCACTTCTCTTTTTAGACCGACAGCATCGGACACAAATAATCCAAAATCGGTTGCTACCGACATTGACATAAGCAAAACCTGAAGATCTGGATACAGTGGATCTCCTCCAGAAATTTGTTGCCATGCGTTCGCCTCTACTCCAATTGGAACGGACAGGGGTCCTATGATTTGCGATATATATATATATATATATATATATATATATATATATATATATATATATATATATATATATATATATATATATATATATATATATATATATATATATATATATATATATATATATATATATATATATATATATATATATATATATATATAGGTCAGACTTCGGTTTGAACTACTTAAATATTTCAAAAACTGCTGAACGTACAAAAAAAAGGATAACATTTTTGAAATCGTTGTCGATATATATATATATATATATATATATATATATATATATATATATATATATATATATATATATATATATATATATATATATATATATATATATATATATTATATATATTATATATATATTAAATTAAAAAAAAAGAAATTAAAAAAAAAAAAAAAAAAAAAAAAAAAAAAATTTTTTTTTTTTTTTTTATTTAAATTATTAGTAAATTTTTTTTTTTTAATGAACTCATTTCGACTTATTTAACCTGACGACCGAAGATTGCCGTGGGATTGGGCCTGACTGATAGCTGGTAAGTTGCCGTAGGATCGTAGCATACTGCCATATTACACCAATATATACATAGTTTACATTTTTGTTACAATTTTCTACGCACTCGCGTTATATATATATATATATATATATATATATATATATATATATATATATATATATATATATATATATATATATATATATATATATATATATATATATATATATATATATATATATATATATATATATATATATATATATATATATATATATATATATATATATATATATATATATATATATATATATATATATATATATATATATATATATATATATATATATATATATATATATATATATATATATACCTTTTCCCCGATAAATGTAATCTTTATGGGCAGATACATTTAAAATAGAAGTAAAGAGAGTCCAAGCATTGCCTTTGTCGACTGTAAAATTGATGCCAAATACAACTGGCTGATCATGAAAATTTTGTCCAACTCCTGCAACGTCAGCAATAACTGGGATCTGAGAATGAAAGTTATTATAATTAATGCTTAATTACAAACTATGTTTACTGTTTTAATTTACTGAGATATATATATATAATATATATATATATATATATATATATATATATATATATATATATATATATATATATATATATATATATATATATATATATATATATATATACTTTACTTAGATGATTACCTGAAAGCTTTTCAGATGATCCGAAGGACCAACTCCTGACAACATCAAAAGTTTTGGAGAATCAACGGATCCTGCACTCAAAATAACTTCCTTTCTTGCATAGGCAACTCTTAACTATATATATATATATATATATATATATATATATATATATATATATATATATATATATATATATATATATATATATATATATATATATATATATATATATATATATATATATATATATATATATATATATATATATATATATATATATATATATATATATATATATATATATATATATATATATATATATATATATATATATATATATATATATATATATATATATATATATATATATATATATATATATATATATATAGATAGATAGATAGATATAGATATAGATATATAGATTGAATGCTTTAGAAAGCACAGAAATAGAAAGAGAAATTTGCAAAGCTATACAACTCAGAGACTGGAAAAAAGACTGGAGTAGAGAATTTCAAAATCTCATAAAATCAAGTGCCGACACTTCTTCATGTGTAAAGTACCGTAAAGGCTCTCTCGAGTTCATAACTCTGTATTACCAATGGAAGGACAAAGCGTCAATGTCGAGAAGAAAAGATTAAAGGTCAATTGATCCAGAAAGTAGGGAAAAGTTTTGGTCATTCCAAAAGATAGGTGAAACCTGAGCCTTACCTCTCTAGATACGAGATCAATTCTTTATACAATGGAGGAAGAGACACTTATATATTTGGAATAAATATCGCAGTTTACGTAGAAATAATCCAAGTTTCTTTGAAACCTCCCAAGAAACTGTTGTAAAATGAGGGTTTGAAGACACATTTCTCATCCAGGTCAAATATGTTTACTCTTTCAACATGAGAGAGAGAAGGAAAAATAGTCGAAAGAGATTAAAAAAATTAGAAAGCCTCTTTATGATTGAGATTTGTCGAAGTTGGATTTTTAAAGAATTGAATTTCCAAGGTTGAAACGATTACATTGGAAAATTTTATCCATATCAGAAAGAATAAAACCGAAAAACGTAAGATTGAAAATGTAATAGTCAAATGGTGTGGGGAAATTAGTAGAGAGAATCGTGTTTTTAGATAACATGTAAAGGCCATAAAAATATAATCATAGTACCTAAGTTAGGGATCAGATAGCTGGACAGCATTTGACTGTGTACAAAAAGAGAAATTACGAATTCTCCTCAAAGGAAGAAGTTTTAGATTAGAGTTCAGAAGAACGATTTTTAATGTGAAAGCTATTGTAGAAAGAAATTAGGAAGGAGTTTGACTGCAACTTAATGATCGGAAAGAGAGAGAGAGAGAGAGAGAGAGAGAGAGAGAGAGAGAGAGAGAGAGAGAGAGAGAGAGAGAGAGAGAGATTTGAAAAGGGAGAAAAAATCCTGGACTCTTTTTTTTTTTTTCTAAGTGAGTTTCAAGAGTGAACATTCCCAAGATAAAAAACATTATAATTTAACCAAGTTATCTCTAATTTTCTGTTTGGATTTTGAGTTATCTACTTTGGCAGTGAATAAATATTCATTGAGTGTTTTTTTTTTTTTGCATTATTCTCATATCACTTTGCTCCGCTCATGTAAGTAACATGCTTAAATACTTAAAATTTATACTACTTACTTTTTTCTTGTGGTAATACATGACTCCAATCGCACGTTTATTTTCGTCAAACAGAATCTGTTTAGGACCAGAATTTGAACGAAATTATAATTTCCATATATAAAAAGTTTGTATTTCTAATTAATGTTACAAACCTTGTCGTTGCTTATTTGTATTACCTTTGCAACGTGAGCATGAATCAAAACATCAAAATTCGCCCGACGGAGGTTTAGGTTTGATAAAAGCTTCAGCAACGGACTCGCGAACACCATTTTCAGTTGTCAGATCAGGAATGGTGAATCCTACAAGAAAATTATAACTGAATTTCATTAATTAGCTCAATTAATTCAAATTCAATTTAATTATTTCAGTATACAGTTAAAGTTTACTATTGTATATTTGATTTTAATATCTTGGTGGGAGATTTTAACAGAAAT
>SEYY01020382.1:0-2500 GCA_009176605.1 Armadillidium nasatum | reverse complement strand
ATGTAGAAGATCACTGATTTTCCAGTCATTCAAGGAACGATTCTATATATATATATATTATATATATATATATATATATATATATATATATATATATATATATATATATATATATATATATATATATATATATATATATATATATATATATATATATATATATATATATATATATATATATATATATATATATATATATATATAAACTAGATTCATTTAAAGAAATTTCTTTTGTTAAAAATTAGAATAGTCTATCTTTAATTGTAATTTCATTAAAATATCAAAAATTAACTTTGGAAGTGATAATCACCTTCAAGATTTCAAGGATTTCTTCTTTACTTAAATCAAAATTGTAATTGCTTCTTCTCAACCTCTCGCGTCTTTTTCTTCTTCTATCTGAGATTGTTGTTGTGAGAACACTCTTGAGAAAAAGAAAATAGAAAATAAAAATTTTAAACTTTAAAATTATAAAAAGTAGTCTATACTATACAAATATGTAATTTTGAAAGATTGCTAGATTAAATCTTTGAATATGTTTGCTCATACCAGAGGACCCTTAGATCTGTGCTTTCTCAAAAGATTTTGAGGCTCTTTTAACATCTTTGGGTAGGTTTCTAGAAGTTTCCTTTGAAGCTGAGAATACCCAATGCCCTGCACATTCCGATTAGACGACATTAACAAACTTTCATTACTGAAAAAAATTAAGATATTGAACCTCATTATTGGGGGTTATTTATTATACACAATATAAAAGAGTGAACACAAAGAAAAATACACTTACTAAAGCTTCAGTTTCACTTTTATTACCATAAGATTTTAAATAATTACATTGAAAAATATGAAGGTTAAAATAATTTAAATATATTACTTCAAGCAAGAGGCTTTCACTTTACATATTTCATAGTGAACTGTGTAAACAGCAATAAATTTTAACGTTACTTACTCTAAATAATATATTATTTCATTCACTAGGAGGTTGAATATGGTCTTTCGTTCTGTTCCTCCAAGATCATCTCCATTTAAATACGGCATAACTTGTGAACTGAAAGTAGGAAGTTTAAATTTCGAAAACAGTATTTCCTTTATGGTTTGTTTGCCAGGTGTTGCAGCTCTATCACCATCATCATGTACACTAAACTGCAAATCCAAAGTGACGCTTAAAACCTTGAAAATATACTTCATTAATTACTGAGTGAAAAATTACAAGTTAAATAATTTTAAATTATCTCTGGATAACGAGAAGAGGGAATCATAACGTGTAACTTTTTTTCAATATAATAACATAAGAGAGTATCGGGCATTTCTAGTTCGGAATATGTTATGCATATAATATCACAAAGAATATTGCATTCATAAGTCATAATTGTTTTATTATACTTATTGCTTACTTTTTTAACATACAAAAGATATTTTACCACTTTTTAGGACAATTTCTTCAATAAACAATATTGTTATTTTTTCTTCTTGTTTCAAAATAAAATCACCAGCTCTGTAAGACTTATTATTAATAACAACATCAGACAGTGTAAATACTGAATTGTTCATATCATGATCCTCTTTAAATATGTTGGTGCAAAGTTTTGCTTTCACCAACAATTTTATAATTGTTCTGAAACATCAAACTTTGGTTGTCCATTGAAATGGAAAAAATTGTAAGTTAATTCCATACAAAACATTTCACTAACAGAATATGATAAATTTTTTGTAATTATACCATTTTTTTTTGCTTTATTACATTATGCTTGGCTTCCTGTCTTATACATGATATGTAACGTCCTGGGCCATGTGTCTTTAACTGATCAACAACATGCAATAACATATGCATTTTTGGTATAAAATTTTTACTAGTATACAATTCAAGAAATAAAATTTGATGATTTCTTATCAATTTCTTACAAACATTCAATGTCGAAGCAGACACTCGTTGTGACCATACTATTTTTGTAATTGCCAAGATTAACTTAAAGCATTTAACATTTGCATTGTTTTGAACACCTTGCAAATGTAAAAATATGGGTAAATGTAAAGCTAATACAAAAAGGGATTTTGAAGTACTTTTTACATTGAAATCATTTGAAGAAAAGGCTTTGGGATATCAGAGGTTTTAATGCTTCTGTGATAATTAAATGACTGTAGACAGTTATTCAGTTTTTCTCGCTGAATTAGTTTTTCCCTCATAAGTGAAGTAAGCCTAAGTTGAATTTCCTTAACAACAATACCTTCAAACAAAACATGCATCGGATCAAACAAGGAATCGCGTATTGGGTTGAAATGTTTAATATCAGAAAGCATTCCCTTATGGTTTATTCCCCATTCACTTGACAATGCTTGATATTTTTCAAAATTTGAAGTTCGAACTAACTCTATTTTTTCTTCCCTTTCAACATGTTCTTTAAACGTTCTAAGAGAACACTGTTCATGATATACCTTTTTATGATATGATCTCGAATCCTCATTACATTTATGACAATTCTTAATCACAAAAGGGCTAAAACTCTTT
>SEYY01020381.1:0-5000 GCA_009176605.1 Armadillidium nasatum | reverse complement strand
GTTCGGCGAAATATTCTAGTCTAAACTAACACTAAATTTGCGCAATAAGGATTAATGCATGTATGTGTGTGTTTATGTATGTAAGTATGTAATTTATTGCCTACATAAAGAAGAATGAGAAGGGAAACAAATAATATTAGAAGAAGAATATTTTGAAGCAACTTTATTAAACATTCGTGGTGTTTATAACGAGGGTTATGTAACAAAAAAAGTGGAACTAGTTTTAAAAGACTGAAAGAGAAGAGTTATGACGTCACAACTGTTTCTGAGACAATACTGATTATGAAAGTGAGTGTTTGGGTATTATAGACACATTATCGATTATCAAAAATAAAGAGTGAATGGAAAGGAGCTATAGCAGGAATTCATGGTAAAAAAATATGTTTAAATACTTTAATATAAAATAAATTTATTCCTTCAGGTTTAATATTTAATAAAATTAAAAATAAATTTTAAAGAAAATTGATCATTATGATTCTGTAACCTGGATAATAAAATCTCTTCATGTGAAGAAAGAAAGTAAGGCTGGCTTTTCAAAACTGTTGCATGATCTGTGTTTATTATACAATAAAAACAAAAATTAAATCATTTAAATTTAAAGTCTAACAGCAGGAAAGGTGATAACCAAAGCAAAGAAGGGGCATGATTTTTAAAACCTGAAATTCTAATTTAAAGTAATGACTAATGAGAGTTAATTGGTTGAATGACAAGAGGATAAAATATCTATAAGAATAATAGTTTAACTATTAGTGAAAGTTCTGCCCTATGCATTAGTAAGTATTAGTGAAAGTAATAATAGTACTGTATGTGGAAAAAAAGAGCAAAGCAAAGAAATTCATTGATTAAAAGAAATCCTTTTGAAAAAGTGGATGATGAAAAAAATTTGAAGGATTAATTTCTTAGGCGTAATTCCTGGAAGATTTTAAGTTGTCCAATAAAAAGAGGAAAAAATTCAATAATTGGAGATAACTAAAAATATTGAAGAAGTTACAGACAAAATATTTGTCCTTGAGAAAAAAAATAGGAAGGCAAAAATAATAGTGAAAAAATACAAATACGAAATTTGGAAATTACAAAATGAAAAAAATTATTAGATGCAAAAAAAAAAAAAAAAAAAAAAAAAAAAAAAATTATATATAATATATATATAATATATAATATATATATATATAATATATAAATAATATATATATTATATATAAATATATATATATATGAGGATATTTGATGTTAGAAGAGAAATTGATTTAGAAGAAAATGCGAACGATTGAAAAGTGAAAAACCAAATCTGCTAAAGGATATCAATATTTTATAAACAGATTAAACGATTTCATAATAAAATAATATTACCGTAAGTGGGAAAAAACATTTAGATGAACGAACCAGGACCAGGAATGTAAAACTTCATCTATTGGAAGTTAAAAATACTCCAAATGATTTCTAGATATCTCTTGGATATTCTAAAATGATTATAGACAAGTGGTAGACTATGGAATAAGTGAGAACTATTTAGAAGTCTTAGAAATTAAGAGACTAGAAAGTTTGCTACTAAAGTTGAGACAAAACAATCTAAGTACCTTTTCGCAACAGTCCTTAGAATGTGTAGGATTCTAATACATATGATCTGAAAATCAAATATTCTAATTTTAAAAATTAGGAAAGGTTTAAGAAACAACTGTAGGATGCAGAACATAAATAATAATAGAAAATGAACAAATTATATATGGAGAGGTTGAACACCAGAATTTGCAGAAAATAGTGTTTCAAGAAGTACAGAGATGACTTCCCTATAAGGGCGGGAAAATATGAAGAAATGATACTCAAAAAAGGATCGAGAGATCGACTGATCGAAAGATCGACAGATCGACAGATCGAAAGATCGACAGATCGAAAGATCGACAGATCGACAGATTGACAGAAATAATGAATGAAAATGATCATCAAAAAAGGCAACAAGGAACAGAAAGAGAAAAGAAAAACTGAAAAGAAAGAAGATAGAGAAGAGAGATGATGAAAGGAATAGAAACTAAAATAATCACCGACTGATGCTTATATTATCCCGTAAAGGCGTGATAAAAGATGAAAGCATATATATATATATATATTATATATATATATATATATATATATATATATATAATATATATATATATATATATTATATATATAATATATATATATATATATATATATATATAATATATATATATATATATATATATATATAAATATATATATATAAGTACTCACCTTACGGCATTGCCCTATTTCTAGGGGAGGGATTTTTCTAGGTAGTATATACCTAAAATTCACAAAGTGGGACCAACCGTTCGCCCTCAAGCACTTGAGCCAATCACTGTGCCACTATAATATATATATATATATATATATATATATATATATAGTATATATATATAATATATATATATATATATATAATATAATAATATATATAAATTTACTGAAAGATCCTTAGACACTATGTAAGTTATTTAAAATTTAAAGGTGTAAGTTTAATATATAAAAGTTTAACCCAGTTGCGTAGGAAATAATTAAGGTCCAGAATTTCATTGAATATCCAAAACTATTTGAAACACTTTTTAAAGATTAAAAATTTAACCTTTTATTATTCTTAAGGATACATTTTAAACATTTCATGCAAATTTCAATGGAAATATGTAACGATTGATAATTTTTATAAGATTTTAGTTAAAAGTTATTTCCTTTCAATTTTTTAAAATATTAAAATTTAAAGTTAAGAATTTAAAAAAAAAAAAAAAAGGGTTTTTTTTTTTTTTTTTTTTTTTTTTTTTTTTTTTTTTTTTTTTTTTTTTTTTTTTTTTTTTTTTTTTTTAATGAAATTAAAATAATATTATCATAAAAATAATTTAATACGAGAATGCTTATGTGCAACCTAACCTAATAAATAGATTTGGCTTAACCATCTATGGAAATGTGAAGGGATAAATACTGGATTTGAGAGAATTGTTAAATATTTTTAACTCTCCTTTGCTCTATCTAACATAATTCTCATATATATATATATATATATAATATATAATATAATTATATATAATTATATATAATATATAAACATATATTATACTAAATATATATATATATATATATATATAATATTTTATAATTATATATAATATATATAATTAATTAAAAAAAATTTTTTAAAAAAATTTCTTTTTGTTTTTTTTTTTTTTTTTTTTTTTTTTTTTTTTTTTTTTTTTTTTTTTTTTTTTTTTTTTTTTTTAAAAGTTTCGTCTTCAAGCCATAGAGACAATTTTCTCATGCAAAGACTACACGCGTGGCCTTCTGTATTTTGAAAGCGGCAATAAATTATTATAAAGAAATATTATTATAAAAGTGGTAGAGAGGGAAGATATCGAAAGGGTTGGAGAGAGAGAGAGAGAGAGAGAGAGAGAGAGAGAGAGAGAGAGAGAGAGAGAGAGAGAGAGAGAGAGAGAGAGAGAGAGAGAGAGAGAGAGAAATCGAATAAGCATGTGCAAATATCAGTATAAAAAATACACGTTAAATTGACACCTTAGCCAACACAGCTGGAGGAGCTCAAAGAGTTAAAAAGAAAACAAAAAAAAGAAAAGAAAAAAAAACAAAACAAAAAAAAAAAACATTTCAACCAAACGATGATAATGTCTTAAATCGAAAGGTAAGCCTTAAAGAGAAAAATTAACCAACGTTTAGAAACAATGGAAGAAAAATTAATATTTTTAATTAACAGAATAGGAAGAGAAGAGCTATTTAATACTCTTTGTCGAAAGAAAAAAAAAATAATAATAATAAAGCTATCCCGCTTATCATGATTATGGTTCATCATTTTCTTTTGCGTTTTAAATACTGCGTAAATAAAAATATCTATTACAAAAAGTATAAGTTTATACAACTGAAACCATTAGTAATCCCCATCAATCAAAGAGTTAGCTTTTCAAAAACGAGCACACACACACACACACACACACACACAACACACACACACCACACACACACACACACCAACACAATATATATAATATTATTATACTTTATATATTATATATATATAAATATATATAATACATATATATATTAAATATATATATATTATACTATTTATTATTTATCCAATTATCGGGAAGAATATGATATACATATAACTGCTCGGGATTGGGACCTGGGCCCAAAAGATGGAAGTCCATTGGTGCTTTTTGGGCCCAGGTTGCTGATGTTCCCCGAAGCAGTTATAATTATATATATATATATAGCATAATAATATATACTTATATATCTATATCGAATATATATAGTATTATATAATGATGCATTATATATATATATACTAATATATATATTACGATATATATATATATTGTATATTATATTATTATACGTACTAATAATTATATTATATAATATGAAGGCATCAAATATATATATAAATATATTATTAATATATTTAATATTTTGAGGTATCATTGATGCTCTTTTTAACTTTGATATTTTGAAGCATTAATGATTGGCATTTTATGACTGTATTACGATGAAACATCATTAATGCCTATTTTAACAAATTTAATATTTTAAAACATCAATATTGTTGATTTTATGATCTTTGAAAATTTGAGCCCTAAAGGCTATTTTCAGAATGGTGATATTTTAAGGCATTAATGATGCCCAATTTAAACTACTTTGATACTTTGAGACACTAATGATGCCCATTTTAGCTACTTTGATATTTTGAGGCATAAATGATGCCCATTTTAGCTACTTTGATATTTTGCCAATATGATGCCAATTTTAACGACTTTGATGAAATTTATCTTGTATCCGTCTAGAGTGGTATTAGAGACTTAAATGTGAGCGAAGAGTTGTTTAGAAGAGGGTAAGATGCCCATTTTAAAGTTTCAACAACTTTGATAATTTGATGCACCAATGAAGTTCATTACAACGACTCTGATAATTTGAGGCATCCACGACGTCCATTTAGACATTTT
>SEYY01020379.1:67500-85918 GCA_009176605.1 Armadillidium nasatum | reverse complement strand
TATATATATATTATATATATATATATATATATATATATATATATATATATAATATATTATTATATATATATATATATATATATATATATATATATATATATATATATATATATATATATATATATATATATTATATATATATATATATATAAATTAATATAATATAATAATAATATATATATATATAATATATATATATATATATATATATATATATATATATATATATATATATATAATATATATATATATATATATATATATATATATATATATATATATATATATATATATATATATATATATATATATATATATATATATATATATATATATATATATATATATATATATATATATATATATATTATATATATATATATATATATATATATATATATATATATATATATATATATATATATATATATATATATATATATATATATATATATATATATATATTATATATATATATATATATATATATATATATATATATATATATATATATATATATAATATAAATAATTGGATCTCTATTCTTGAGTGGGAATTTAATAAGAGCTAAAAGAACTAAGACAAATTTAAACATTTATTACCGACTAGTTTCGGTGTGATTTGAAGCTTCTATCCATTATCAAGGCTTTGAATACAATGAAGAATATTATATAAAAAATTACCAAACATATAAAATCAAAGGAAAAAAATGTTACGTAAAAGTTATATCAATAAATAAATAAATGAAAATTATTATATAGGAAAAAATAAATAAATACAAAAATGGTACAAAATAAAGAAAAAAAATAAATAAATTAAAAAAAAATAAATAATAAAAAGTACGACAAAAGTATCAAAAAGGAAAGTTGAAGTGCGAATCTTATTAAATTGGTAGACTTTTTTTTTTTTTTTTTTTTTTTTCTTCAATATTCTAAACTTCAATTTTTCTTTTGAATATTGAAAGTAGAATTCTGTACTTTGGTCGTACTTTTTACTATTTATTTATTTACTTTTTTCCCATAAAGTGATTTTCATTTATTTATTTATTGAAATAACTTTTATGTAACATTTTTTCTTTGATTTTTTATATTTCTTAATTATTTATATAATATTCTTCATTGTATTAAAAGACTTGATAATGTTTAGAAGCATTAAATCACCCGAAACTAGTCCGTAATAAATTTTTATATTTGTCTTCTTTAGCTTTATTTATATATATATATATATATATATATATATTATATATATATATATATATATATATATATATATATATATATATATATATATATATATATATATATATATAATATATATATATATATATATATATATATATATATATATACATATATATATATATATATATATATATATATATATTATATATATATATATATATATATATATATATATATATATATATATATATATATATATATATATACAGTATACTATCGTGGGCAAAGGCCAGAGAGAAGTTCATTAACGAAAGTAGAAAAAGTTTTGGAGATAGGACAGAACCCTGAGAGATTTAAAAGATGAACGTTGGCCATCTACAACAGCTGCTATAAAACAACCAGAAAGAAAATCAGAGAGAAAGTTAGATGTGCGAAAGAGGGAAGTTTAGAAATCAAAACTTTGTGCCAGGCTCTATCGAAGGCTTTCGACAGGAAAAGATTCACCGAAATGCCAAAGAGCAAGTAGGACCAAGAGTCAAAGATTTGGAAAAGTAGATCACAGTAGATTACTTTTTACTAAAGCCATACTGGCGATCAGATAAGATTTGAAGAATTGAGATGTTTTCAAAACTTCCAGTTAAGGGTAGATTCGAAAACTTTAAAAAGAATGGAGGCCAAAGAAATGGGACGGTAGTTGGAGTGTTGAGAGTGGTCCCACTTCTTCGGCACAGGCTGAATGAGCGCACGTCTCCAGCAAGAATGTGATTTTGAAGTAGAAAGACAAAGACGAAATAGTTTACCAAGGCATGGTGCAAGCTCAGAAGCACAAGTTTTGAGAACCACGGGAGGAATACCATCGGGACCATGCGCTTTTTAGTATTAAGCTCAGAGAGAGCAGAAATGATATCTTTAGAAGAAATTCTAATTTTAAGCATAAATGAGTTGAAGGTTGTTGAAAGAAGAGCAATAGCTCCGGAATTGTCTAAGGATACATTAGAGAGAAAAGTTTTAGCCGAAAGGTTAGCTTTAGAAGGTCTGCCAAACCAGAAGAAACTGTCCAAAGTATCAGAGTATGCAAGAAACGATCACACGGAAGCCCTACCGCATCTATCAGAAGACTTAGAATTGAACTAGGCATCTCAATAAGTACCATATGGAGAACTCTCTGTTACAAATTGAAGAAACGAGCATTTCACCTTCAGACTGTGCATAAGCTTGAAGCTGAGGACTATGCTGCTTGACAAGCTACATGGTTTGACCTGCTCTAGAGACTGTGAGAAGTGAATTTGATACAGGTGTTCAGAGATGATTCTACATTGCACACCTGTTAACATATGAATAGACAAAAAAGCTGCAGGAAATGGGAATAGCGCATTACCCGAACTCATCCAAAGTAGAAAGCTGGTCGGGACTAGCAAAATGGATGATCTACTTTTCCTTTCATGTTCACAGAACCAATGATTATGTCACCACATACCTTGAAATGTAACAGCAATTTTATAGCTACTATTGATTTGAAATGAAATCATGGATATTGTTGTTTTCCTACAGGATTTGGCACCACTCCATTTCGTCAACTTTATAAAAAATTACTTACATCAAATTTTCTCTAGTGGATAGATTTTTCATGGATCACATAGGGTTTGTGCTCACCCGCTCATCAGATCTGATACTCCTAAATTTTTTACCTTGTGGTTTATCAAGAAAAAGGTGTAGCAAGTAAGGATCAATAGCACTGAACAGCTGAAACAGCGTATTACAACCACTGCAGCTTGAGATTTGCACCAGCTTTATTGGAATACGTGCTCCAAGCAACGGAACAACGTTTGGGGCTTTCCGTAGATGTGCAAAGTTGCCATATTGAAATGCGCTGATATGATGTCCATAATGTAACATATGTTTACGTATTGCAGCATTTTGAACATAAAATGCATAATTACTTTTGAATCACTTTTCAATATATAATGAAAAAGGACGGAGGGGTAGTTTTCGGGTCAGAATTCAAAATTTCCGAATATTTATTGACAAACACAATATATATATATATATATATATATATATATATATATATATATATATATATATATATATATATATATATATATATATATAATATATATATATATATATATATATATATATATATATATATATATAGTGTGTGTGTGCATGTGTGCGTTTGCATGTGCGTGCATGTGTGTATGTGCATGTGTGTGCATGTGTGTGTGTGTTTGAGTAAAACTCACTCCCCATCCCCTGAAATATTTTGTACATTGTATATATTACGTGGGAAAATATATTTTCTTGAGTTTTCAAAGTATTCAATTTCAAACCTTTAATTAATTACAGTAGAAGAAGCAAAAGGTCAAATGCATTTTTAAATAAGTAACGAGCTAATTAAAACATGAATATTACATGAAGATATATATATATTATATATATATATATATATATATATATATATATATATATATATATATATATATATATATATATATATATATATATATATATATATATATATATATATATATATATATATATATATATATATTCCTTTTGTATATATATACTAAAAAAAATCTTTATCTTCATCCCTCAGGAAGGACTTTCGTCCTGTCAGTGGGATCTTTTCGAGGAAGATCCTTGGGTTTCACGGTCCCACGGGGGATACCACTGGCTGGGCCCGGCCTATTGCGGATGTCGGAGATTATTCCCATCAGTGACAAGAGCACTTCACTAATGTACTCATTTTAACAACTGAGTCATTCGAGGCTAAGGGGAATGAGAAACCTCTCACATTTCCAACCCCGACCAGGAATCGAACCCTGGTACTCTTTCTTGCTAGGCTAGTACTCTGCCGCTTAGCTAACTGAGCCACTGTATATGTTTTGATATAAATAATACTTATTTTTTCAGATTAATTCTTTGTTATTATTAACTGTTGGCAACTTCTTCTGGTATCAATAGCCATTAAAAAAGATGAGCCACTGATAGACAACAGATATATTTAATAACTTCAGAGTTAAAACAGTCTAACAATTTAATTTGTGTCGAACAAATAGAAACTGTTTTTTTTTTATCACTCAACAAAATGTTTCCTTGTCTAATGCGACATCAAACAACGTTGTTGCCATTTAACGGGCGACTAGTGCGATTGCTGAGTTCAGAAATCTAGCAAAAGCGATCGAATCGCTAACTTTTTGCCGATTGCCGTTTTTTCTCAACTTTCGGCGAGTGTGACGTCATAGTTCGGTGCTGACGACATAAACATAGTCATAAAAACGTCATAAAAATAACCATCTTTTTGCTCGGTAGAGGACAACGTTGCTTTCATTTTTTTTTTTTTTTGTGGAAACAATGGCCAAGCTCGTGATACATGTTGACTCTGTGGAAATATGCTTTTAATCTATATAATGTAGCCCATGCCAAACCATGAAGAGGTGACTTCTTTTTTCTTCCATAATAAGTTAGTTACCATTAGTGTTCCTTAAAAAGATTTTTAGCATTCCGTATACCTTGGAATACTTTTAATAAATCTAAATTGTTAAAAAGATGTGAGGTGGTTCAAATTCATAAAAAAAAAATAAAATAACCTCTTTAAAAGCTATGAACCTCTATTAAAATATAATCTGTTTCTGTGATTGTATTGATATAAAGTTTATAAAATCAGAATAAATTTTTCAATAATAAGGATACCCATATTGTCTCTTTGAATTTTCAGAATACTCTCGGCCTTTAATTTCAGAAAAGAGATATGCTTTGTTTTATCTGTGTTGTTGTTTGCTATCTTTATATGTTTTCAATGCAAGATAGATAGATATATAGATAGATAGATATATAGATAGATATGTATAGTAACAATTTAAATTTTATTTTTGTTTATATTTTAGTTTTCCGTTTTTCAATTACTTCTAAAGTCTGAATGAAAATATTTACTAATTTGTTGAAGTTCAATTTCCTCTATTTGTGTTTTATTTAAATTTGAAATATATATATATATATATATATATATATATATATATATATATATATATATATATATATATATATATATTATATATATATATATATATATATATATATATATATATTTTTTTTATTTCACCTCTGGTGGGAAAAGGCCAGAGGCCTACCAATGTTCCACCAGAGCCGGGGGGAAAGTTGAGAACATGGTCAAATCAAAGGCCGACATGACTTGATACACGGCGTTTGAAGGTGCCTAAGTCATAGGAAGTTGGAAAAATAGATGAAGGAAGTGTGTTCCAGACTTTACCAGTAGAGTACATGTAAGATTGAGCATAGCGGTTAAGTCTGGGGTCAGAGAGTTGGACAGAGAAAGGATGAGACTGTGTAGAAAGACGAGTCGCACGAACCCTTCTTAATGGAGGAGGTATGCGACGAGAGAGTTCAGAAGAGCAGTGTCCATTGTAATAGCGATAGTATAGAGAGAGTGACGCAACATTTCGACGGGCAGAAAGAGATTGGAGAGAATTAGTGAGAGCAGGAGAGTTGATAAGGCGAAAAGCTCTAGACTCCACCTTTTCCAGGAGAGCTGCATGAGTGGAACCACCCCAGATGTGTGACGCATACTCCATACAGGGGCGAACAACACCCCTATACAGAGCAAGCAACTGGGGTGGTGTGAAGAAATACTGAAGGCGCCTCAGAACACCCAACCTCTTAGAAGCTTGTTTAGAAAGAGAGGTAATGTGATCTTTCCAAGAAAGATCACGAGAAAAAGAAACACCTAGAATATTAAGGAGAGATGAAGGTTTGAGTTGCGTGTTTTCGAAGAAGATATCGTAGTTTTGTGGAAGATTGTGTCGAGTAGAGAGATGGAGGAATTGAGTTTTTGAGGCATTGAAAACGACCATGTTTTCTCTGCCCCAATTTGAAATGAGAGAGATCAGAGGTTAGTTGCTCCAAGGCCACCCTCCTTGCCTCTATTAACTGTTGCTGGGAGGGGCGCCTTTCAAAATGAAAAGAGTAATGAAGGGTGGAGTCATCAGCATAGGAGTGGATAGGAGATGAAGTAATAGAGAGAAGGTCATTAATGAAAAGGAGAAAAAGTGTTGAGGATAGGACAGATCCTTGAGGAACACCACTATTAATAGATTTATAGGCTGAACGGTGGCCGTCTACAACAGCTGCTATAGAACGACCAGAAAGGAAATCAGAGAGAGGGCCACAGAGAGAAAGATAGAGACCGAAAGAGGGAAGTTTGGAAATCAAAGCTTTGTGCCAGACTCTATCGAAAGCCTTCGATATGTCCAGCGCCACAGCAAAAGATTCACCGAAATGCCGAAGAGCGGAGGACCAAGAGTCAGAGAGAAGGGAAAGAAGATCACCAGTAGAGCGTTTCTTACGAAAGCCATACTGGCGATCAGAGATAAGATTAGAAGAATTGAGATGTTTCCAAATCTTCCTGTTAAGGATAGATTCGAAAACTTTAGAAAGAACGGAGGTTAAAGAAATAGGACGATAGTTAGAGGGCTGAGAGGGGTCCCTTTTCTTCGGCACAGGCTGAATGAGCGCACGTTTCCAGCAAGAAGGAAAGGTTGAAGCAGAAAGACATAGACGAAATAGTTTACCAAGGCAGGGTGCAAGCTCGGAAGCACAAGTTTTGAGAACCACAGGAGGAATACCATCAGGACCTTCTTATTGTTAAGCTCAGAGAGAGCAGAAGTGACGTCTTTAGAAGAAATTACAATTTTAGGCATAAATGAGTTGGAGGGGGTTGAAGGAGTAGGAACAGCTCCGGAATTGTCTAAGGTTGAATTTAAAGCAAAAGTTTGAGCAAAGAGTTCAGCTTTAGAGGAAGGCAAAACGGCAGTTGAACCGTCAGAAGATACTAGAGGAGGGAAAGAGGAAGAAGCAAAGTTAGAGTTGACATTTTTTGCAAAAATGCCAGAAAGGGCGAGAGGAAGAGGAGCCAGAAAGATTATTGCATTTGCGACGGAGAAAAGAGTTTTCGGTGTCTCGAAGAATAGATTTTGCACGATTCCGGGATGAAATATAAGTTGCGTGAGTTTCTGGAGTTTGAAGACGACGGTAATCCCTGAAGGCAGCATCCCTGCGGCGGATAGCACGAGAACAAGTAGAGTTAAACCAAGGTTTATTAGGTTTAGTGGAGGGAAAGAATATGGAATGTACGCCTCCATGCCAGAGAGAATCACCTCAGTTATATATATATATATATATATATATATATATATATATATATATATATATATATATATATATATATATATATATATATATATATATATATTATATATTATATATATAATATCACACTTCTCTTCAATTTATTTTAACGCTTAGCCAAACCCAACCACCAATTATTAATAAAGAAGAAAATTACGTAAAATATACGTAACAAAAGAAAGAACTACAGTCGATAATATAAATACATTTATAGACACTTAAACCAATTAATCAATTTTATTGGTTTTCCATATTTGGGAAATTTATTCCCAAGATTTGATTTTAAAATAAAAAGGCTTCTGTAAGTTGTTCGCTTTCAGTATTGAAACTCCACTTACTCTTTCAATGGTTTTATTGTTCTTATTTTTGTTCGCTTTACATGGTAATATGATTCATTAATAGAGAAATCAATAACTGAATTACATACTGCATGATATATATATATATATAGACTACAGAGTATTGTTGATTCACTGCGCCGTATATATATATATATATATATATATATATATATATATATATATATATATATATATATATATATATATATATATATATATATATATATATATATATATATATATATATATATATATATATATATATATATATATATATATATATATATATATATATATATATATATATATATATATATATATATATATATATATATATATAATATATATATATATATATATATATATATATATATATATATATATATATATATATATATATATATATATATACATATATATATATATATATATATATATATATATATATATATATATATATATATATATATATATATATATATATATATATATATATATATATATATATATATATATATATATATATATATATATACGAGGGAGAGCTGAAAATAAACGCCTTTACTGCCGTAAAATCTCACACTGCAGTAAGTTAATAAAGCAAAGGTCAAAGTAGGTCAAAGGTTTATTCAATGAACAGTAATACTATTTTTCTACATAATCTTCTCGAATTTTTTTTTTTTTTTTTTTTTTTTTTTCACCATACCCCAGGTAAGACTTTCGTTTATTCGAAAATTTTTCTGAGCATGTATTACTATTTTTCTACATAATCTTCTCGAATATCAATACATTTCTGCAAACGTTGAACCCACTTTTAGAAACCGGTTGAAAAGAAGTCTTGATATGTCTTCCGGAATCAATCTGCCACCGCTTTCTTCACCTAATCATCTCCCCGGAGACAGTCCTTCAACTTCGGAAATAAGTGAAAATCACTGGGAGCCAGTTCAGGACTGTAGGATGGGTAATCAATGACTTCGAAGTCAAACGTTGAAGCTTCTGAAGCGTTTGGGCTCTGCAATGTTGTCGAACATTGTCATAGTGCAGGGGGAAAATTTGGTTTTATCCCACGGACGCAGCTCTTCAGTTTCTGAAGAGTTTCACAAAAACATATCGGAGTTTACAGTCATGCCCTTCGGCAGATATTTCCAAATAGACGAGGCCCTCCACATCCCAGAATTCTGTCAGCACGAGTTTACCAGCCGAGGGTAGAGTCTTAAACTTTCGTACGCCAGGTGAGCTTGAGTGTCTGAATTCCATAGAGGCTCGTTTTCATTCTGGATCGTAGTGGTGGACCCACGTCGGCTCCCGTTACAATGTTTTGAAGAAATTCTGTATACCTTCGGCATAAAAAAATTCAATCACTGAACGTTGCTTCAGCAAAGTATCACTATTAGCTTTCATTTTCTATCACTGCACAACAATGAAACCAAATAACTAACAGCCTCAATCTTTCGAAAGAAGGTCTGAACATTGTTTATACTTTTCCCGTTGCTTATTAACTCATCAACAGGCGATAATTTTCAGCCCCTCCCTCGTATATATATATATATATATATATATATATATATATATATATATATATATATATATATATATATATATATATATATATATATATATATATATATATATATATATACTCTGGTATGACTTTTCAGTTAATGATTAGATTCTTAAAAATACTAACGACAAAATCTGGATAGTATGTTGACGTTGAGTCAGTCAAAGGATATTTGGTATTAATGAACATATTAATGCCATTAATTTCAATGAAGTCTGTAGACGTGCTTTATTAACTATAAATGTCCTTAGAAAAAGATGAAAAGGATTAGAAAATGATATCAATGAAACGTTAATGGAAATCAATTAGGACCCTAATATTAAGATAAAGGACTTGAATGGATATGTTAATTTAAAAAGAAGTTTCGAATTAGAATTTTTTTTTTTAATAAAAAGTTCACATCTCACGGGCATTGCCCTATTCGAGGAGAGGAACTTTTATAGGTAGTATATACCTAGGATCCCCAAGTGATATCGAACTGGTGTCCTCAAGCAGGTGAGTCAATCACTTTACCGTTTGGGCCACGGTAGACACAGGGAAATAAGTAAGTAGATACAGGGAATAAATCCGAATGTGAAATGATTTTTAAAGATAAAATGATTATCCAGTAATGTTCAGTTTCCATCATATTTTTTCAGTCTGTAACGTGAGATGATTGAGAAAGAAATCAGCAACTTGAAGAGAGAGTAAAGTAGTTGTATTAAATATAGGTAACATTAAAAAAAATGTTTATTTGTTACTAATTATATGTGACTGGCTGGAAAGAAATGTAACTTTCTGTAGTATATGTTGCAAGAGATGAGAAGAATTTAATAATAAATTTAAAAAAAGGAATGAATCAAATAACCTTGAATTACTAAGAAAAAAGGGTGAATTATTAAACTTTATGTAGACCAAACTGACAACTAGAAATGAAAGTAGGATATCAAGAGAAGGATATTGAATTTACATTAAATGAAAAAATTTTCAAATAAAATTTTCACGACAATTTTTTTTTCATGATAACAAAGAATGCATTGTGAATTATTGATTTTTAAACAAAAGTATTTATAATGCATGACAACTCTGAGCTCCACAACAATTTACACTCACTCAAAATGATGAAGCTTAATTTATCTCAAATTGGATGCCCACTATCAAGAAATTTTGAATTATCAACTAGCACGAACTGAGCTTTAATAGCACTAGGGTCACCATGAGTAATATATATATATATATATATATATATATATATATATATATATATATATATATATATATATATATATATATATATATATATATATATATATATATATATATATATATATATATATATATATATATATATATATATATATATATATATATATATATATATATATATATATTATATATAATATATATATATATATAATATATATATATATATATATATATATTATATATATATATATATATATATGTATATATATATATATATATATATGTATAAACATTTTTCATAATATATAATGAAGATGTACATAATTATGACTGGTAAAAGAGAAATACAAAAAAATAATAAATAAATGATAGAAGATGAAGTAAACAGATAATAATACATATAAATAAGTCAAAAAAACGCATTTTATTAAGTACAAAAAGTGAGCATATAAAATAATTAACAATTTGAAAGTTTGTCTTAAAATAATAGATTAGACGTGGATGGCTTCTCCTTTGAAAGTTTATAATGCAGTAATGAAATGTTAATCTTTGCATGGAATTATGCAATTATGTATACATATGCAGACACACACGCACACACACATACATACATATATATATATATATATATATATATATATATATATATATATATATATATATATATATATATATATATATATATATATATATATATATATATATATATATATATATATTGCAATAAAGAGAGGTACTAAAGCTCTAAACATTGTTTATTAAGATTAATCAACGTTTCGGGGAATTTCACTATCCTTATCATCAGAACAACAAACAAAAATGGGAATAAACAATTAGTAACATAGCACTAAGGAACAAATCATTCTTAGCAAGGTTAAGGGGAAGGTCCAATTTCAATAAACGTTTTTTATTATTTGACTGATTACACTGAAATTTGTAATGTAAAAGATCGTATTACTTTTTCCCGCTGAATAAAAACTCGATTTCTGACGTTTTTCTGAGTTTATAACGGATTGAAAGTTATTTGGAGTCAAACTTAAGAAAAAGTGAATAGCAGGGCCAAACCACTGGTTGAAATGACCTGAAAATTTAACTGTATATTCTTAGCTCCAATTGCAAGAAACGCTACGTGGCGATTTTTGATATCTGCTTAGAAAAAAAGTTTTAGCACTTTGAATTTTTTTTTTTGAAAAAAAAAATTGGAAAAATTTACCCTTCCGGACAAAAAAAAATGCACGTAAGAATTTTTTTATTTTTGGCAGGTGTTTAGAGGAGGTACAGAGCTACAACTTTTATTTAATACATCATTAAATGCATTTGTTCTATTCGAGAAATTCCTTTGAAAATTGGCCAAATTTGAGAGACTATATATCGAAATTTAACAAATAGTATTGAATGATGTGTTGAGAGAAATTTGTACCGCTGTCCCTCCTTTATACACCTACCAAAAATGAAAAATTTTGTAGTTGTAGTTTTTTTTTTAATAAATTTTTTTTTGTCCGGAAGGATAAATTTTTTTCAAATGGGGAAAAAAATTTTTCGACAGTTGGTCGGAAAAGAGCACATAATTTTTTTTCCTAAAAGGAAATAATAAAATTCTGTTTAAAACTTTTGTAACTAATAGATTTGTGAATATACAGTGAAATTTTCAAGTCATTCCGACCAATAGTTGGCTCCACCATCATTTGAAAAAAGGGGAAATTTTCAAAACACTTTTAAACCGTTATAGACACAGAAAAACTTCAGAAATCGAGTTTTTTTTTTTTCAGCGGGAAAAAATACATATACACTGCAAATTTCAGGGTAATCGGTCGAAAATTTTAATTTTTCTTGTTAAAAAATAAAAAAAAAAAAAAAAAAAAAAAAAAAAAAAAAAAAAAAAAAAAAAAAAAAAAAAAAAAAAAAAAAAAAAAAAAAAAAAAAATGGATAAAAAAAAAAAAAAAAAAAAGTGGAAAAAAAGATTATAAATGCATATAGAAATTAAAAACAAATCAAGTAAAAGTGATCTAAAACTTATTTAAAAATTAAGGGACAAAAAAAAAAAAAATAAAAATAAATAAATAAATAAATAAAAAAAATAAAATAATAAATAATAATAAAATGAACAATGATATGAAAATAAAATAAAAGCTAAATAATTATATAATAACAGAATATTGAGAAAATAATATATGAAAAATAAAAAAAATAAATAAAAGCAAATAAAAATTGGGAATAGAATAAATAAATGTATAATGAATATAAATGAAATGTGATTATGCATGATTGAAATAGGGTCAGGATAAGAGGAGATGAATCAAAAGAGTCGTAACTTGAAAGATCAACTCTCATTGTTTAAGGAGAGAATTGTTGTGTCTATAAATATGAATTCCAAGATATGCAGAACAAGAAGTTAGGTGGTTTCGGTGATTATCTTGAAACTAGCAGGATTGACTAAAAGTTACAATGATGTCGAATCTGTACGATATAAGTATATGATATATATATATATATATATATATATATATATATATATATATATATATATATATATATATATATATATATATATATATATATATATATATATATATATATATATATATATATATATATATATATATATATATATATATATATATATATATATATATATATATATATATATATATATATATATATATATATATATATATATATATATATATATATATATATATATATATATATATATATATATATATATATATATATATATATATATATATATATATATATATATATATATATATATATATATATATATATATAATTGAAATTGAAAACGAAGATCTTGTTAGTCTCAATTCTCCTTTCGCGATGTCCGACTTCAATTTTAAATAAACACTTCTCTCTCTTTTTTTTTTCTTTCTTTCTTTCTTTCTTTCTTTCTTTCTTTCTTTCTCTTCTCTCTCTTCTCTCTCTCTCTCTCTCTCTCTCTCTCTCTCTCTCTCTCTCTCTCTCTCTCTCTCTCTCTCTCTCTCTCTCTCTCTCTTTCTTCATTTCATTCCTTTCCATCTTTCTTTTTTCCTTATATCTATTTTTCTTCCTATTTATTATATATATATATATATATAATATATATATATATATATATATATATATATATATATATATATATATATATATATATATATATATATATATATATATATATATATATATATATATATATATATATATATATATATATATATATATATATATATATATATATATATATATATATATATATATATATAATATATATATATATACACGTTTGTGTTTGTATGTGTAGTTTGAGAGTAATAAAACGGTATTCTAATCCCTTTTCTCCTTTTGCGTTAACTGTCTACAATTCTAAGTAAATAAAAGTAAAATTTTAAAATTCATTCTAAGAATTTCAGAATTTCAAACTATTTTTGATAATTTTAAGAAAAATTTTAAAACAAATTCTAAGTAAGCAAAAGTAAAATTATAAAATTCATTCTAAGAATATCAAAAATTTCAAACTATTTTCGATCATTTTAAGAAAAATTTTAAAACAAATTCTAAGTAAGCAAAAGTAAAATTATAAAATTCATTCAAAGAATTTCAGAATTTCAAACTATTTTTTATCATTTTAAGAAAAATTTCCCAAACAAATTTTAGTCTATATCTGCAAACATGTTTCTTTATTCATATTTTAAATAAATTATGGAGACTTTATTAATCTTTACTCATTGTTTGACAATATTGTAGAGATTTTTAAAATTATTTGCGAAGATTTTGACTGAATTGTGGAGACTTTATTAAATGTTGCTCATATTTTGATTAAATTTGCAGATTTTTTAATCTTTACATATTTTGACTAAACTGTAAAGATATTTAAATCTTTACCCATATTTTCACTAAATTGGCTATTAATCTTTTCTCATATTTTGACTAAATTGACAAGATTTTAAAATCTTTACTCATATTTTGACAAATTGTCAAGATATTTAAATCTTTTCCCATATTTTCACAAAATTGGATATTAATCTTTACTCATATTTTGACTGAATTGACAAGACTTTTAAATTCTTTACTCATATTTTGGCTAAATTGTCAAGATTTTGAACTTTTAAACTATTTTGACAAAATTGACTTTATTAATCTTTACTTATATTTTGATTAAATTGTCAAGATTTTAAAAATTTTAAATCAAATTTTGACTAAATTGTAGATCGTTTCAAATTTTTACGAATATATTTTGACTAAACTGCAAACAAACTCTTAGATCTTTACGATTATTTTGACTAAATTGTGGATACTTTAAATCTTTACTGGTAAATTGGGGAGACTTTATTAATTTTTATTCATATTTTGACACCTAAGAAACTCTTTAAATCATTACTGGTAAATTGTGAAAACTTTATTAGTCTTTACTGATTTTTGACACCTAAGAAACTCCTTAAATCTTTACTGGTAGATTGTGGATACTTTATTAATCTTTACTCATATTTTGACACCTAAGAAACTTATTAAATCTTTACTGGTAAATTGTGGAGACTTTATAAGTCTTTACTCATATTTTGACACCTAAGAAACTCTTTAAATCTTTACTGGTAAATTGTGGAGACTTTATTAGTCTTTACTCATATTTTGACACCTAAGAAACTCTTTAAATCTTTACTGGTAAATTGTGGAGACTTTATTAGTCTTTACTCATATTTTGACACCTAAGAAACTCTTTAAATCTTTACTGGTAAATTGTGGAGACTTTATAAGTCTTTACTCATTTTTGACACCTAAGAAACTCCTTAAATCTTTACTGGTAGATTGTGGAGACTTTATAAGTCTTTACTCATATTTTGACACCTAAGAAACTCTTTAAATCTTTACTGGTAAATTGTGGATACTTTATTAATCTTTACTCATATTTTGACACCTAAGAAACTCTTTAAATCTTTACTGGTAAATTGTGGAGACTTTATAAGTCTTTACTCATTTTTGACACCTAAGAAACTCTTTAAATCTGTACTCATATTTTGAATAAACTGTGAAGACTTTAACAATTAATTAATTCAATTATTAAAATAACTTCTTTTGTTTCTTTTGATAACTATATTTTTCTTTTATATTTCTTTATTATTCTCTTTGGTATTAAAATAATTACTTGTAAGTTGGTAATGATTTTTGTAATTAATCAAATTGTTAAATTCTGTTAAAAAATTCTCTTTGACGTAGTTTTTAAACATCTTCCCATCTATATATAATATATATATATATATATATATATATATATATATATATATATATATATATATATATATATATATATATATATATATATATATATATATATATATATTATTTTTTTTATTATATAATATATATAAATATAGATATATATATATATATATATATATATATATATATATATATATATATATATATATATATATATATATATATATATATATATATATATATATATATATATATATATATATATATATATATATATATATATATATATATATATATATATATATATATATATATATATATATATATATATATATATATATATATATATATATATATTGTAAAGAAGAAAATTATTTATAAATGTTAATTAATGCCTAAAAGAAAAAGAAGCTTGGAAATTGTAACAGTTTGTAAAAGCTTTACTAGAATGCTGAAAAAAAACATATACCAACAAAAACTATTACAAATTTGAGCCCATTATCAGTTGCAGTTGGCTGTTAAAATATTCATGACGTTTAATATTTGAAATTTATTAAAAGAAAATTATTTCATTAAATTAAATTATCCGTATTTAACCAAGTACATAGCTCATTTTATGATATGTTGGGATACGCAACTGAAAAGAAAGAAAATTAAGGAAACGCTTGCTTGGATAAATAATTGATGGGATGGTTAGTAAAGTTAGGCTGAATAAAGTTGATTTTATTTACAATATTTTTCTTTATAATTTTCAATCATTCAAAAGGAAAGGAATAGATTCGTGTGCATTTACATCAGAATATGAGTTAGCAATTTTATTATTCTTGTCTTCAATCTTATGTCCATTTCCTTTGATTAAAGCCATGAGTCAATTTAGCTTATCAATTATAGTAAAATAAGTTGATTTTTTTCTTTCTTTCTTTTTTTTCAAGAGCTATAACGGTAATTGTAATGAAGTTCCAATTTCTTACCTGTTAGCATGTTTTGATTTATTTATCAGATCGAACTTTTCTTCACTCTTAAGAAGGTTCTTTGAGACATGCTTTGAAACTGTATTGAAAGGCGTGTCGTACGAGCCCTTCTTCACTGGAGAAGGTACGCAACAGGAAAGTTCTGAAGTGAAGTGTCGTCTGTAATTGCGATTACATTGAGGTTGACGCAAGAACAGAAAAAAGATACTGAGAAAGTTAGTAAGAGCAAAATAGTGGATAAGACAAAAAATCTACATTCCAGCTTTTCAAGGAGAGCTGTGTGAATGGAACCACCCCAGATGAGTGAAATATGCTCCTATAAAGAGCAAGCCACTGAAGTGAAGGTTTCGTGTATTACACCCAAATTTGGTTCTTGAAGATTTTCTTTGCTTCATGATTAGTCATTGTAAAAGTTAGATATCCGTATGTCTGAACTTTATCACACGGATGTAGATATTAAAGTTATTCTGAATGCAAATATCAATGAAGATCTTTAAAATTATGTGGATGTGAAACCTTCGTACCATAATATATATATATATATATATATATATATATATATATATATATATATATATATATATATTATATATATATATATATATATATATATATATATATATATATATATATATATATATATATAATACCATCCACTCTTATGCTGACCCAACTACCCTACATTTATCAATTTATTTTGAAAGACTTTATACTTAACAGCCTTTACCTCATAAAGTTAAGAGGATGGTTTTGGAGCAGCAACTAATCTCTGATCTTTCTCGAATTTCAAATTTTGACATGGAAAACATGGTTGTTTTCAATACTTCAAAAACTCCTTTCCTTGATCTTACAATGAGTATTTGTTTTATCTTCCAAACGACTATTACATCCGTGAAAAGGTGGAGTCTAGGGCTTTTTGTCTCTTCAATTCTTTGGCTCTCACTCTTTCAAGGCCCTTTCTGCCTGTCGAAATGTTACATCACTCTCAAAATACTACCGTAAGAACAACTGACACTGCTCTTCTGAACTCTCCGATCGCATACCTCCTCCATTGAAAAGGGCTTGTGCGACACATCTTTCTATGCAATCTTAATCTTTCTCTGTCCAACTTTCTGATCCCAGATTTAAACAAACGTATTCAACTAGTAAAGTCTGGAAACCAATCCCTTAAATATTTTTCCTAACTTCCTTTGACTTCCACTCATTTAATTATCTTGTACTAAGGTAGGTATGTCGGACTTTAATTTGGCCAAGGTTCTAGAACTTTCCCCAACTTCTATTTAATTTGCAAGGCCACCAGTGGAAACAATATATATATATATATATATATATATATATATATATATATATATATATATATATATATATATATATACCTACATACAATTATACATTTTTACAATACATACACACATACATGTGTATAAACACGTACATGGGAGAAGTTTATCTATAACAAAAGTTGAGTTTTTCCTTCAAAATATTAATTCTCATAATTTATAAAAATTTTCGTTACTTTATAGGAAAAAACTTTTCCTTCTCAAAAGTTTTAGGAAAACTTTTGATGTTTGAACTAACAGAGAATAAGAATTTTAATATTAATGATGATGATGATAATAATAATAGTAATAATAATGATAATAATAATAATAATAATAATAATAATAATAATAATAATAATAATAATAATAATAATTGTTATTTTTGTTATTGTTGTTGTTGTTGTAGCTGTTGTTGTTGCTGCTACTATTATTATT
>SEYY01020379.1:52500-55000 GCA_009176605.1 Armadillidium nasatum | reverse complement strand
TATATATATATATATATATATATATATATATATATATATATATATATATATAACTAACTTCAAAAGCAGAGAAGTCTATATTTAAAAAACAAATTTCATTTTTTGATATATACAAAAGTTTGCTAATATAAGAAAGAAACTCCTTCCCCTCACTCTCTTCCTCCTCCTTCCATTTCAATGTTTATCCCTTCACTCTTACCAAAACCACTTTGAACTGTTCCTATTTCTGATGTAAGGCGCGAGGATCAACAATAAACCAATCTTGTTATTAAGGTTGTCACGCTACATTCTTTTTCTTCGCTCAGACGCCAAACACGCCATTCGGCGCCATCTTTCTTAAAGAGAGATTGCAAGATGCAATTATGGAACACAAAGGTTTTCAACTCTTAAAAATTGGCTTTCGAAAAGCGAGAACATTTCATATAGCCAATGTATATATATATATATATATATATATATATATATATATATATATATATATATATATATATATATATATATATATATATATATATATATATATATATATATATATATATCCTTCAAATGTCTGCATTTTAATGCAGTGAGGGGTTTATTCCATTAACGAATTTCCATTTTGGTGTATCCGTTCTCTCCATTTCAATCGACAGTCTTCTTTTACCTCTTACCTTTGAAACGTTAGAATACCTTTTTTTTAACATTCCATCTCTTTTTTATCCATTATTATCTCATTATCCTTGCTCTACTTTACCATAATACTTCTCAATTACTGAATATTTCCTTTACCTCTTTGCATTTAACTTTATACCTTCTCATTTCTCTACAAGTGTTTCATAAACTTTTCTTTGCAAAAGTTTTAATTACTTGTCACTTTGCAATTAAAGATAATCAAAATAATACAAGAAGTTCTAACAGTTTTAATATATCTTAAGGACAACTTAAGCATTCTTACTTCCACCACCGGAATTAACGAACAATCGTTTCCTTGCCACCATCTTCAAACACTTAAAAAAAAAAGTGTTGCTCTTTCTTAGTCTTTCGCCTCCATTCTTTCCCGTTCTACTTCAACATCGTCAGTTGTTTTCAAGTGTTTTGATCACTTTTAGATGAATTATTTTTCAGTTCCTTCTGTTGAAATGCCCATTTCAATTCCAGTGTTGACTCATTTTAAAGCTCTAATCCAACTGTCAGGAAAAGTTTGAACTCTGCAGTATTTTAAATGAAATTGGGTGCTATGAGGTTTTGAGGTATAAGAGAAATAAACCTAACCTAACTTGACCTATAGGTGATGCAAACGCTACTGGAGTGATAAAGGCTTAAAATTATAGTAAATAATTCCACTACAATCTAAGCTCCATAATAGAGCACATTCTTTCCTCTTCTTTTTCTCTGAATCAGAACTTAATTGATTCAATGCTTACCACAGCCAATGGCTCTTTCTATTTCTCATTTCTCTATCAAAAATATAATGAAAAATATTTTTAAAACTCAGTATAGGCTTAAAAAATTAATTAAAAATATAAAACAGAAAAAATAATGAAAAATATTTTTAAAACTCAGTATAGGCTTAAAAAATTAATTAAAAATATAAAACAGAAAAAATAATGAAAAATATTTTTAAAACTTAAAAAGGCTTAAAAAATTAATTAAAAATATAAAACAGAAAAAATAATGAAAAGTATTTTTAAAACTCAGTATAGGCAAAGTTTACCCTATAATATTATATGGTAAACTTTGGTATAGGTTTAAAAAAAATTTAATTAAAAATAGAAAAGAGAAAAAAGAAATGATTATTTTATAAACCTTTCACATTCTTCTTCGATTTGAGGTAAAATTTTCTCCGAAAATTAAGTTCTCGACATTTCACGAATTTTTTATTCGTATTTCCTACTTTACAACATATTTTCAAAATTTCATGCAAGTTTCCTCGAAATTGGGGCTATCATCTGAAATTGAAGTGGTCTCTCTCTCTCTCTCTCTCTCTCTCTCTCTCTCTCTCTCTCTCTCTCTCTCTCTCCCTCTCTCTCTCTATATTATATATATATATATATATATATATATATATATATATTATATATATATATATATATATATATATATATATATATATATATATATATATATTATATATATATATCGTCGCTGTGAAATCAAACCGGCATATCTGCAAAAATTGAGTTTTTGAGTTGTTGGTGTCAAAAGATTTCTTTTTTTCCCTTCTATTTTTATGCAACCGGCATATCGTATAGTTGAATAAAAATCCGTCAGATGGCGTTTGGCGGTATGCTTTTACACGGCGGGAATAGCCATTTTGAAAACTTTAAAGCGCTCAGGTGAAAAATATTTTTGCAGATATGCCGGTTTGATTTCAACAGCGATATATATATATATATATATATATATATATATATATATATATATATATATATATATATATATATATATATATATATATATATATATATATATATATATACTCTCGAATACGCGATTGCTTTGAAAAACTCTAGACCTATTC
>SEYY01020379.1:40000-42500 GCA_009176605.1 Armadillidium nasatum | reverse complement strand
TATATATATATATATATATATATATATATATATATATATATATATATATATATATATATATATCACCTCAAAGGCAATTTCATCTAAATAACAAGTTTGTATGGCTTTTTTAAAAAGAATTGAAATGAGTTACTTTAGAATGTTTATCCTTTACCCCTCAAAGCAAAATGTTAACATAAGAGCAATTTTAAAAACATTAAAATTAAATTGAATTTCAACCTTCAATAAACAGCATTTGAACTGCAAATAGCTTAAATAATGTAATTGATCATTTCACTATATATATATATATTATATATATATAATATATATATATATATATATATATATATATATATATATATATATATATATATATATATATATATAATATATATATATTTTTTTTTTTTTTTTTTTTTTTTTTTTTTTTTTTTTTTTTTTTTTTTTTTTTTTTTTTTTTTTTTTTTTTTTTTTTTTTTTTTTTTTTTTTGAATAAATTAATTTAAAAAAAAGAGAGAGAAAGAACATCGTTAGAACAAAATCCAAAATAATTATGAAATAGAACCATTGTTCAATGTTAAAATAAAAACCTTTATTAAAAAAGGATAAATGCCTTTTAAAATAGACAAAAAATTACTCTGAATATCCTCACTTATTGTAAACATTATTTATATTTTCTAAAAAGAAAGAAAATGCCTACTTTCTATATTTATATCGAAGTTATTTACATGGAATGATATTATTGATAAAATAAATTTAGTTTTATCGATACACAATATCGATGCACAAAGCCCATCGATAATCATAAACTCTGTGAATGCTGTTATATTTGTAAATAAGGTGCCAATATCTTCGTTGATGAAGAGTAAATAAATAATAGTATATATATATATATATATATATATATATATATATATATATATATAATATATATATATATATATATATATATATATATATATATATATATATATATATATATATATATATATATATTCCACTGGCAAGTACTCGATGGGAATTGACCTCTCATTCTATCATAATTGCGTCGCCTTCGTAGCACAAGGGGAGCCTTGCTTTAGCATGAATTTTGTGCGAATTTTGTGGTGTTTCCATCTTTCCAGCCACTTCTGTTATGTGGAACTCTCTGACATCCTATATTTTTCTTGCTGCATTTAATCTTCCTCTCTTTAAAGCCTTCGTCTGCTCACATCTAAGACTTACGTTAGGCTAGGGATTGGGTGGGTTTCCTTTTTATATTATATTTCTGCCCCCTCCTAGAGAAGGGCTCAGCCCGTGAGAGATGGTAAACTATATATATATATATATATATATATATATATATAATATATATATATATATATATTATATATATATATATATATATAATATACATATATATATATAATATATATATATATATATATATATATAATATATATATATATATATATATATATATATATATATATATATATATATATATATATATATATATATATATATATATATATATATATATATATATATATATATATATATATATATATATATATATATATATATATATATATATATATATATATAATATATATATATATATATATATATATATATAATATATATTATATATATAAATATATATAATATATATATATATATACTTCCTGATCGCTACAATGAATCGAACACTGGGCTTTTTCAATACAAACCAAGCTTTTACCGTTTTAATTAGCATATTTAAAACATTTTATTGTCTTGAATATCTATTTCATAATGAACAAATATTGTTTGTGTTTCGTTTCTTTAAAAAAAAATATGTTGAAATACTCTTTTAGTTTGTGCAGTGTTAACAATTTAAGTGATTTTTCTTTTTAAATAAAATTCAAAGACTCCGTTTTGGTTTTGTTTGAATCCCCATTTATTTATAATAACTTTTGTTCTAATTTTGAGAAGTAAATTAAGTTTAAAAAAAAAAAAACGAATGATCTTTTCCCAATATTTAAGACCTGCAAATTTTGTTGGAGTTTAGCTATTTACATGCGAAAATTTCATCTAAAGTCGATTTTGTCATGACATTGGAGGATCAAACACGTTTGATCTTTTATGACATTGAGACTGGCAGGATAGGCCATAATTTGTAGAATGATTTGTCCACTACAGGTCAGTTTTGACCCTAGACCAAACAATCCCGGCTCCATATCTCGTATGATCATGTATACGGATCTTTGCTATTTTTAAGCTTAACTAAAATTTTTGATATTTATTCGAAACTCTAAAAAGGCCAATAATAATAATAATAATAATAATAATAATAATAATAATAAAAAATAATAAATAATAATAATAATAATAATAAACAAGAAAAAATAATTTGTATTTCAAATTTTTCCCATTTTCATTGACGCAACAGATAATATTTTCTGAAGTGATTATTTTCATTCGTGTCTGAATTGTTAAGCTTTTCACAGAAGTGTTCTTTGCACTCTTTACTCCCCAGGTAGACTGTTCACTTCCG
>SEYY01020379.1:32500-35000 GCA_009176605.1 Armadillidium nasatum | reverse complement strand
AATTACCCTCTTCTTCGGTATTATAAAGTTTTGTTACTCTCATATTTATATTATGTTCTATATATTATATATATATATATATATATATATATATATATATTATATATAATATATATATATATATATATTATATATACTATATATATATATATATATATATATATTATATATATATATATATATATATATATATATATATATATATATATATATATATATATATATATATATATATATATATATATATATATATATATATATATATATATATATTATATTTTTACTTTTTATATTATTTCAGAAGACTTGTGGAACTATTGTAACCTTAGATATGAGAGCGTTCTTCAAACAAAGGCTATATATAGGCCCTTTTATATTTGAAGTTACTGTAATTCAAAAAAAATTTCTTGTAGTCATAAGAAACGTCTCAAATTCTTTTATTTACAGTATAGAAATAATTGTAATACCGGGTCCCAAAACAGTCTTGAAGTAACCTTCATAGCATTGGAAAGGTTACCAAACCAGTGTTGAAGTGTTAGTTCAGAATATTCAATAATTGTGTATATATAAAGTGGAATCGTGTAGCTTTACTATTTAACTGGTAAATATCAATAACAATATAAATTGATTCCCCACTTTAACGGTATGAGAAGATCCCAACCACTTAGTGTTGCTTACATTAAAATACCCTAAACATAGGACCTCCACATATGGATTAGAAGATTTAAACTTAACAGTCTCGTGAGAAGTAGTGAGAAACTAAAGAAAGACTTAAAAATTTGTTCAACTGGGTACAAGTTTACTGCATTACCAGAAATTATTTTAAGAGAAAGGAAGTTGTAGTTAGGAAATTCAAGATTTTTGAGGCATTAAACAGGGGAAGTTTTAAAGTTTCATAGACACACTCACCACTGTTCACTCTTATAGAATAGGTTGAAGGTAAATACATTAGTCTTTTTGAAGAATAATTTCTTATAAATTCGGGTCAATAAAAATACAGATTAGTATGAAAGTAAAACAGGTTATTTTCCACTGATTCAATATTCTAAAAAATTTACAATGTTATGGAAAGACCTCTTTCTCGTCCTCGTCATAGCTCTCTCTTATTCCCACGTCTACTCAAACTAACCATTAAAAGTTTAACCATTAACCCACGTTTACATAAATAACCATAAAAAAAAACTAATCTAAAAATCCTTTATATAACAATAAAATAAAAGGGCTCTGCCCATGTGTGGTGGCGATCTTTAAAAAAAAGAAAAAAAAAAGAAAAAAAAAAAAAAATTACATTTAATTATTAAAATTACTTGCTTAACCAAATTAAAAAAAAAAGCGGTTTTATTTTAATTAAACTGACTATAACTCTAACATCTAAACTAAAGGGGTTAAAAAATTAAAAAAATTAAAATAAGAACTTTTCTTTTAAAATGCTGACTCATCTTTTTGTAAAAAAGTTTTTAAAAATTGGTTAGTATAATATTAAATGATAAAATACTTTTAACAAACATTGGCATCGAATACTCGCACAATAGAGAGAGAGAGAGAGAGAAAATTTTATTTTTAACTCTTCCGAAGAAGCATTTTCTTTCACTCTGAATATCATTTTTTTTATAAATAAAAGTTGGCATCTCACTGGCACTGCCCTATTTGAGGAGGGGAACTTTCAAGAAAGTTCTTCCAAGAATCCTAATGAGGTGTCGAACCATCGCTTTCAACAACAAACCTGCTACATGAACCCCAAGCTGCTCGAGTTACCAAGGCTACTCCTCAAACAGAACCTATGAAGATCCTAGAGGAGTATTACCTGACAGGTACCAGCCTACCTGTTTGTGGTGACGATTATAAATATATATATATATATATATATATATATATATATATATATATATATATATATATATATTATATATATATATATATATATATATATATATATATATATATATGAATACTTTCTGTAGCAGACACCACCCTGCATCATGCGAGATATGGTGCTGAGTATATATATATATATATATATATATATATATATATATAATATATATATATATATATATATATATATATATATATATATATTATATATATAATAGATTAACCTTTCTTCATATCATTCATATTTTTTTATCCAATAAAGAAATGTAGATAAAATTCTGTATCATTTTTATTTTACATTATCCCTCGACGTCAACAGTAACTGAGCTGTTTTTAAAATATCGCAGAAATTATTGAATTATTAAACAGTTTAGAGAGAGCGAAGCATTTCAGGTTCTGTAAGACGTTTTGTGAGCGATCATAATCATAGGTATTAATAATTTATTAGATTCAGATGTGTGTATATGTGATTGAGGGTAATAATAGATTAACCTTTCTTCATATCATTCATATTTTTTTATAGTACAATATTTTGAATAAAGAAGAAAGAGGAATTTAAATAAATTGTAATGAAATGGAATAAAAAATAAAATAAATAAAAAGATAAAATAAAAAGATTTTTAGA
>SEYY01020379.1:15000-20000 GCA_009176605.1 Armadillidium nasatum | reverse complement strand
ACCATCAAACTAATGTGATGTTCTGATTGTCAAACCATCAAACTAATGTGATTTTCTGATTGTCAAACCATCAAACTAATGTGATTTTCTGATGTCAAACCATCAAACTAATGTGATGTTCTGATGTCAAACCTTCAAACTAATGTGATGTTCTGATGTCTAACCATCAAACTAATGTGATGTTTTGATGTAAAACCATCAAACTAATGTGATGTTCTGATGTCAAACCATCAAACTAATGTGATGTTCTGATGTCAAACCTTCAAACTAATGTGATGTTCTGATGTCTAACCATCAAATGCGATGTTTTGTAAGTACTAATTGGTTAATACCTCCATCCTATAACAAGATGAATACACTTTTTATGGATGACTTTTTCTTCAAATTGAAAATAGACGAATGAAATCCCAATCCCCTAAAGAAATGAACATTCCTTAGGTAATACTATGGTAAAAAGCGTCTCCTCGACGGTTGGAAGTGTGCTACATAACCAGAAAAAAAAGAGATATGACGATATACAGACGTATATTTATAAGAAATCTTGTAAGGATTGTAACTCAGTTTACATTGGAGAGATCTCCAACTTCTCTATAATAATTACACGACATAAATATGCCTTAAACACCGGAGACGAACTTTCCTCTTTGTTCTATCATCGTTTAAATCATAATTATAAAATAATTTTGGTTGAATCAGAACTAATTATTATTGAAGATGTCTTAAATAAAATGAGGTTTTTAGAATCCGTTTTTATTAAAAATTAAATATAATAATAATAATAATAATAATAATAATAATAATAATAATAATAATAATAATAATAATAATAATAATAATACATAAAGTAGTAAATATAGCGATAATAATAATAATAATGACTGAAACAAAACTAATACTAACAAGAAATGTCAAGTCATGATAAGAGTTTTGCGAAATATTGGTAATCTTTGATCTTTAATTTTTATTCATTTTTCAGTAACAAAATTCCAATAAACAATTCATTGTATACTTTATATGTATTGATATAAAAATAAAAAGGGGCTTCTGGAGGGAGAATTCATAATAATAATAATAATAATAATAATAATAATAATAATAATAATAATAATAATAATAATAATAATAATAATAATAATAATAATAATAATAATAATAATAATAATAATAATAATAATAATAATAATAATAATAATAATAATAATAATAATAATAATAATAATAATAATAATAATAACAATAATAATGAGAACAAGGATGATAAAAATAACAATAATAGTAATAGTAATAATAATAATAATAATAATAATAATAATAATAATAATAATAATAATAATGAGAACAAGGATGATAAAAATAACAATGATAGTAATAGTAATAATAGAAATAATAATAACAGGAACAGGGTTTTAGTACTTATTCTACATCTAATTTCAGAAATAGTAATATTTTTAAAGATATAAGAATAGCGCTAGTAACAATAAAATAATAGTAATAATAAAAAAAACAATAATAAAGATAAAATAATAACAATAATGAAAATAATAATAATAAAATAATATGATGATAAAAATAAATAATAATAATAATAATAATAATAATAATAATAATAATAATAATAATAATAATAATAATAATAATAATATAATAATAATAAAATAACCTGATGAGATAAAATAAATAATATAAATAATAATAATAAAATAATATAATGACGATAAAAATAAATAATAATAATAACAGTAATATTAATAATCTTAATATCATTTCCTCGAGAGAGATCTTCGGTGGCGAAGATATCTATTTTAAAAGTGGAACATTCGTTCATCAAGTAAATAGCAAACTCGACGGTGGAATAATTCCTTACTCCATTAAGCTTACGTTTCTCCTGGGGAATATATCCATTCATATTATTTCACTTTTATTCAAACATTTTTTTTTATTTTTTTATTTTTTTATTTTTTTTTTTTTTTATTTTTTTTTTTTTTTAATAAATATATTTGGATTCTGTTTGTTTCTTCTGGAGAGAGACTTTTTGTACAGTTGTATTAAGACGTAAAAAAATTATTGCTCGTAAGATCTTACCATCAAAATGTAAATAATTTGGAAGAAACAGATATATATATATATATATATATATATATATATATATATATATATATATATATATATATATATATATATATATATATATATATATATATATATATATATATATATATTATATATATATATATATATATATATATATATATATATATATATATATATATATATATATATATATATATATATATATATATATATATATATATATATATATATATATATATATATATATATATATATATATATATATATATATATATATATATATATATATATATATATATATATATATATATATATATATATATATATATATATATATATATATTATATTGTAAATTTGTTTTATATACAAATAATAGGTGCAATTTGTTACTTAAAGAACCAATATGAAAAAAAATTATTGCTGGTCGCATTTCTCAGCAAAATAATTTATATTAATTATAGGAAATTTTATACAACATTAGTTATATAAACAAATAAAAGCATAGTACGACAATAGATTATGTACGACAATAGATTATGTGAACAGAATTGCTATTAAGAAAGAAATTTCATAAAACTATTTTGATAAAAAAAAATAAAAAACTACTGTGAGCTTATGAATTATTTCTTTGCTTAATAGGGAGGAACTTCTGTTAACGTACAACGTAGATTCTATCGTGTAAATTCAGGGGACAACTGCCAGCCATAACAAAAAGTTCAAGAAGCATTGATAGTTTTACTGATATTAAAAGTCTTATTAAACTTAATAGTTTTACTGATATTAATAGTCTTACTGATATTAATATTCTTATTGAGATGATTAGTCTTACAAAAATTAATAGTATTACTGATATTAATAGTCTTATTGATTTTAATAGTTTTACTGATATTAATAGTCTTACTGATATTAATATTCTTACTGAGATGATTAGTCTTACTGATAATAGTTTTACTGATATTAATAGTCTTACTGATACTAATAGTCTTAATGATATTAAGTCTTATTGATATTAATGGTCTAACTGATTTTAATAGTTTTACTGGTTTTAATATTTACTGATATTAATAGTTTTACTGATATTAATAATCTTATTGATCTTAATAGCTTTACTGACATTAATAGTTTTACTGATATTAATAGTATTCATTGATACAAATAGTCTTACTGATATTAATAGTCTTACTGATATTAATAGTCTTACCCATATTAATGGTCTAATTAATTTTGATAGTTTTGCTGATATTAATGGTCTTATTGATATTAATAGTCTTACTGATATTAATAGTTTTAATGATATTAATAATCTTATTGATCTTAATAGTTTTACTGACATTAATAGTTTTACTGATATTAATAGTATTTATTGATATTAATAGTCTTACTGATATTAATGGTCTTACTAATTTTAATAGTTTTACTGAAATTAATAGTCTTACTGATATTAATAATCTAATTGATCCTAATAGTTTTTACTGATATTAATAATATTTATTAATATTAATAGTCTTACTGATATTAGAGAGATGAATTAAATATTTCTGATTTATGACTTATAATTCTGATATTTTTACTGCTTAATTCAGCATTTATATTATATACTCTTTTCCGAAGGCATCAATTATTATATATATATTATATATATATATATATATATATATATTATATATATATATATATATATATATATATATATATATATATATATATATATATATATATATATATATATTATATATATATATACTTGGTGTTTTATCATATTCTTTCTATTAATAGTACGTTTTGCAATATCACACACACACACACACACACACTGAAATTTAAATTACGAAATGCTAAGAAAAGAAGATTAATTTTGAAATATAAAAATAAAAATAAATTAAAAAATAAACTCAGATGACATGCATTTAAAATAATAGTTGTTTGCAATTTGTTTTCTGCGCTGAAAATGAAACGTGTTATTAACACACATACGCACACACAAAAAACACACACTCGCGCGCCCTCACAGACACACACATATTTAAATAAATAAATAAATAAATAAATATATAATATATATATATATATATATATATATATATATATATATATATTATATATATAATATATATATATATATATATATAATATATATATATATATATATATAACATTGCAGGTAATTAATAATTCAACAATGTTTACTCTAACATTTTGTTGGTCAATTATTTTATTGATATTTGTGGTAGCATAAGATTGGTTGTTGCATATTTAAAATAAATTGATGATTTTTTTTTTATTATATTCGGTTAGGGTCTTTAAAATAATTTTATGATTTTTATTAAACAAAGTTATTTACAAATATCTTTGAAGAAATATTCCATAAAATTATTAATATCCGGGCTTCTCGTAATTCCGAAATATTATTATTATTATTATTATTATTATTATTATTATTATTATTATTATTATTATTATTATTATTATTATTATTATTATTATTATTATTATTATTATTATTTATTATTATTATTATTATTATTATTATTATTATTATTATTATTATTATTATTATTATTATTATTATTATTATTATTAATTATTATTATTATTATTATTATTATTATTATTATTATTATTATTATTATTATTACTACTAATTATTATAATTAATCATTTTATTAATATTCTTATTAATTATAATATTATTAACTTTTTATATTTATTATATATATTATATATATATATATATATAATAATATATATATTATATATATATATATATATATATATATATATATATATATATATATATATATATATATATATATATATATATATATATATATATATATATATATATATATATATATATTATATATATATATATATATATATATATATAATATTAATTTATATTTTATTA
>SEYY01020379.1:7500-12500 GCA_009176605.1 Armadillidium nasatum | reverse complement strand
ATATAAAAAAAGAAAAAAAATGAAAAAAAGATGGTTCCTATACTCCAATTGCCATATATAATGAGTGATACAACTATCTGAAGGATATGAGAAGATTTCTAGGTAGTAAGTGGTTGTTGTGGTGAGAAATTCATGAGAAGAAAAGACCTAGACTCCACACTTATAGAGCTGTATAAGTTTGCACCACATCGAACTACTCTTTAGCACCGCCTCACAATGGAACCTTTGTCATATATATATATATATATATATATATATATATATATATATATATATATATATATATATATATATATATATATATATATATATATATATATATATATATATATATATATATATATATATATATATATATATATATATATATATATATATATATATATATATATATATATATATATATATATATATATATATATATATATATATATATATATATATATATATATATATATATATATATATATATATATATATATATATATATATATATATATATATATATATATATATATATATATAGTATTAATTAAATTTAATTAAATTATATATATTAAATTATACGAATGGAATCAATTTGAATTTGAAATTATAATTAATTTTATTTAAGTAATTAATTTTAGGGACTTTTTCATTTAAATTTAAAATGAATTTTAAATTTAAAATTTTTAATATATTTGTAATTTAGATTGCAGGTATTACAAAATTTAATTATGAAGATTATTTAAAAAAATATATATATCCACATATTAATATTATTATTATTATTTGAAGTAGTAGTATTAGTAATAGTATTGGAAGAAATACTAACAATATTAATAGTAGTAGTAGTAAAATTTCTGTTTTTAATAAAGTTGGAGAGAGTGATACAAATAATGAAGTATCGAAGTCATTATGAGAGTGTTACAAATTATGAAGTTTTGAAGTTAATTATTAGATCTAAAAATATTTCAACCCTTTGAAAATTAGACTGTGACTTATATTTGAAAAAAGAAATATAAAATATCAAAAGCTTTGGAAGGTCACACATGTGCTAATGGTGTCTTAGCAAAACTTTGAATCCTGAAACACATAACTATAACCTTAATTAACATGTAAAAAAGATCGCTTTCAAAACTAAAAGTATTTACCGTTACCAGATTTTGAAACTTAATTGTTAAAATCTAACTTGTTGAGGGCTTTACACTTGTCTCCCCCCCCCCATCATAACATTACACCGGTCTCCCTCACCCATCTTGTCAATGACTTTACACCTGTCTCCCACCCCATCTTGACTTTACACCGGTCTCCCTCACCCATCTTGTCAATGACTTTACACCTGTCTCCCACCCCATCTTGACTTTACACCTGTCTCCCTTACCCATCTTGTCAATGACTTTACACCTGTCTCCCTCCCCCATCTCCTCGATAACTTTACACCTGTTTTCCTCCCCCATCCTGAAAATATATCAAGGGATTCTTCCTATGACAATTATTTTTTTTTATTCCATACTTCATTTTTTTTTTTTTTTTTTAAGACGGAAAAAATAGTTTTTATTTTTTTCCAACCATCATTAATGTACGCCTAAGTCTTGGCACTTTAAGTCTGAATTCTTAACAAATGTGCCTTTAACAGTTAGATATATATATATATATATATATATATATATATATATATATATATATATATATATATATATATATATATATATATATATATATATATATATATATATATATATATATATATATATATATATATATATATATATATATATATATATATATATATATATATATATATATATATATATATATATATATATATATATATATATATATATATATATATATATATATATATATATATATATATATATATATATATATATATATATATATATATATATATATATATATATATATATATATATATATATATATATATATATATATATATATATATATATATATATATATATATATATATATATATATATATATATATATATATATATATATATATATATATATATATATATATATATATATATATATATATATATATATATATATATATATATATATGTCCATTTAAAGCTGAAGTATTGTGTCCCGGGAATTTAGTGCATACAGACCCCAGGTATATTTTTACATTAAATAAAAAGATTACGAACTTTTTATTCAAATAAAAATATTAAATAAATATATGCTTTGCTTTCTTTCTATATTATATATATATATATATATATATATATTATATATATATATATATATATATATATATATATATATATATATATATATATATATATATATATATATATATATATTATATATATATATATATATATAAAAATATAATAATATAAAAATAAAAATATATATATAATATATATATATATATATATATATATATATATATATATATATATATATATATTATATATATATATATATATATATATTATATATATATATATATATATATATATATATATATATATATTCAATTCTAAAAGAGTTTCAGATTCGGATTCGAAAATTGACAGATTCACCTATCACTGATATATTCAGTATCACATTTTAAACATAATTATTGCATTCATTTTACTGTAAAATTGTCAAAACTCTCCTCACAACTTGATTTACATTTTTGATATGTGTAAGAAAATTAATGGAATAAATTATTACATACTGTCTGTTAGATTATCAAAGCTCAAATTAAAAGTTATTTAAACTTATATATATATATATATATATATATATATATATATATATATATATATATATATATATATATATATATATATATATATATATATATATATAATATATATATATATATATATATATATATATATATATATATATATATATATATATATATATATATATATATATATATATATATATATATATATATATATATATATATATATATATATATATATATATATATATATATATATATATATATATATATATATATATATATATATATATATATATATATATATATATATATATATATATATATATATTTAAACTCCCGAACAAAATTAACGCATCGCTTGAATTTATAGCAAAATGACATCTCAAAGTAGTTGTAATGTGTGTGTAAGGTTTTTGATTTATTGTAGAAAATTATTAACGTACCGAAGTTGTGTCTTGCATGTGTTAGAAAAATTTGTGAGGAAGAATATTGATAATGAGGAAAAATATAAAAATGAAAAATTTCACCTTGCAGTGTAAGATTTTCAGACTGCAAGAAATAATGTTGGGGGAAAAAAGTAAAACCTCTTATTTATAGTGAGTAGTGTGACCTCTGGCCCTCCGGCGTTGAAAAGATTCTGGAGATGGCTTCTTATGGGATTTTGTCACACGCCTTCTGAAAGTTTCAATACTAGTTCACGTTAATTTGGTACACAAAGTGTGAACAGAGACTCACCAGTGAAAAGTACGTTATTCCATAATCCAATTTCCATAGACCTTGCAAACTGCAGTTGGACAACCCAATGCACAATGGTGAGAAAGGATCTGTGACACGCCTTCTAGCCGTCGTTCCATCCTCGTACGGTAGCAGATTTCTTGACTCAACGCTCGTTCGGAAGTGATCTCGTTGAACTGCCAGGCGGAAATAGCCCTCGGAAGACTCTGAACTTGTCTTCTAAGGTTGCTGCCAGTTCTCCATGAACCGGTGGAGGATATGAGACATTGTCGATTGGTGACCGCAATCGCTGACTCACTTGTATCTGGGAGAGGCCCGTTTCCAGTAGTGTGATCACCCTAATAGGAAGTTTTTGTTCTTCTGCAATGTGTATGTACATTTTCAAGCACTCTAGTTCAAATGAAGATATTGACACTTCAATTTGCATATAGTCATGTAACTACAAAGCCTTTCTCGAGTTTAATGCTCTCTCGGATAGAAAGTGGCCTGTACCACAGTTTGGGTGGTATGCATTCGGACTGAGCATGGTGTGTAATGCATATTGGCTGTGAAGTATGCTGGTTGTTCAATCGTATAAACCTGCCTGAGTTGTTTGTTTTGGATCACTATAAGCGCAATACAACTTAATTAACCCTGATGGCATAGTTTGCCACTTAATACTATAAATTCTATGTGAAGCACAAATTTTGTCAGGGAATTTGAACATATATTCGCACAGCAACACTAGCGTTTTTTAAAGAAATAATTATTCTTTAAAATATTGTTTTGTCAATACGTTATCACATGTTGCTTGTGTTACCAATCATAAAATATTCTAACAGCTTTCGGACGCTATAATTATATGTTGCAGCAGGATTATGTGTCTTATACTTTGAGAAAATGATTTTTCTCTCTCTTATGGACTACAAATTCTAAATTTTCGTCAAGCATTTTTAGACTTTTAAAAATAATGACATTTTCTTGTCTTAAAATCTATAGTTTCATCAATATCATTTTGGTTACGATAAAATATTTTGTTCAATCATTATTAAATATTCTTCGGCTTTATTATAGGCTTTTGAAATATCTCGAAAATGTGGTATCGATTTTACTTGAGTTTTACATGAAAAAAAATTCATTTACTTTATAATGTATTTTACTCAGAGGTATAGTTATATATTTTATTTTTTAAGACAAATCAGAAATTATCTGCCCTGTAATACTGCCTTCTTATCAGTTTTATTAAGTTAATTTATCTGTAAATTTTCGATATAAATATCTATAATATATATATATATATATATATATATATATATATATATATATATATATATATATATATATATATATATATATATATATATATATATATATATATATATATATAATATATTATTTATATATATATTTTTTTATAATAATAATTAATATTTAATAAATATAATAATAATATAGAATAATAATATAAAATAATAATAATAATAATATAATAATATGATAAATAATAATAATAATAATAATAATAATATAATAATAATAATATATAAAATATATATAATATAATAATAATAAAAAAAAAAAAAAAAAA
>SEYY01020379.1:0-2500 GCA_009176605.1 Armadillidium nasatum | reverse complement strand
GTTTGCGAGAGAAAAATCTCTCTTTCTCTGATATTGTGGATTGATATTGTATATATTATTAGATATTTTAGCATTAGTTTCAGAAGAAGGTTTTACATGATTTTGATACGAACTGTATTTTTTAGATGTATTGAACCTTATATTAAAATACCCATTTTGCATAGAATATATATTATTGTTATTACTATTTTGCCTAATCAATGATATACTATCTTTATCATTTCTCTCAAACTTATTATCTGGCAAAATAAAAGGAATTTGTGTGTTTTTTTCTAAATCTTCGATAAAGTAATCAATGGGTGTATCATTCGTGGGATACAAGTTTATGTCGATGGTATCCAATTCCATTGGACTAATAACAGTTCTTTGGTGCATCGTTAGAAACATCATTAACCCAGATGTAAAAGAAAGGGCTGCCAACCACTTTCTTCTCCTACGATTTATCTTACACGTATGATAGAATTTAAAATAAGTGCACATAGCCAGTTCTCTTTTTCGATAAATAATACAAAAATAAATCTGCGCAAATCGGCTAACTTACAGATATAATAATAACATTCTCACTAAATCTAAAATTAGAGTCATGAACGAGCACGGAACCTTCACTTACGCCGAATTCACTTTATATAAGCACCTTAGAATTCTTTCGCCGACCTTTCCTCTATGAGGTCTGGTTGGCTTCTGTCAGTCAGCCAGAGTTGACTTTTTCCTCTTGACCCACAGGTTGGCGCTTTCGTAACTCCCCTCGTGATATCAAGCCAGTCGAATAGACCAATCAAAATAAAGCAAACAGTTACTCTTTTTCTTTATCTTTTTCTCATTGGTTGAAAGATAAGACTAGAGATCAATTATTCTATAATCTACTGACATTCATATGAATTAAAACGAATACTGTTAATATTTATTGATTAAGCATACAAAAGTGGAAATTTTTTTTCCCTCCGAATAACAGAAACATTCTTGGCAAGTCTCGACAAAAAGAATCTTATTAATCTTCTCTTAAGATGAATACAAGGATTATTTATGAGCTTTGATTTGTTTTGACAGGCGTAACTTACTCTTTAATCCCGAATGTCAATCCTACATAAAAAAAGAGCAGAAATGTATGTATATTCTCAAGTGTTAACTTAATACATGATCAATCTCGGTAGCGTATTGATGACAGTTATTTCAGAATAAGGCAATAAGGCTTTATTGAATAATTTTTTATTTTTTATTTTTTTTAAATCTTATAATAGATACTTTAACAATTTTAAAAAAAAGAAGAAGAAAAAAAAAAGAAAATTATGAAAGAATAATTTTTTGGCAACGCTTTAGTTGTTGACTTATAACTCATATATATATATATATATATATATATATATATATATATATATATATATATATATATATATATATATATATATATATATATATATATATATATATATATATATATATATATATTATATATATATATTATATATATATATATATTATATATATATATTATTATTTATTTTCATTTAAAGTATAGCACCGATTTTGAGGAAACTATGGCAAAAAATGTTGAAAATATGTTCTAAAGTACGAAATCTCAATAAAAATTTCGAGAAATTCATAGAACTCAATTTTTTTGGGTAAAATTTTATCACAAGAATTGAAAATAAATGTGATAGTAATGATAAAATAAACATCCTATTTTATTTTCTTATAGCCTATATCAAGTTTTAAATTTTTTTTTCATTACAGGATACCCATCTATTATCCATGCTTATACTCCAATGGGGGGAGAGAAAGGAAACACCCCACTTAGCATGCCTCCCAATTACCTACTCCTATTACCAAAATATTACGTATAGGAAAATACATAAGATATAATGGAGACCAGTTTGGGAGGGACTGGGAGGAACTATGCAGGCAACCCAGTAAAAAAATCCTTTCCCTGTCTACCGTGAATTTATAGTATAGCAGTGGATAATACTGTTGGTATTCTTTAGTGAATTGGGGATAAAAATTAAAACTTCTAATAAGACTTTAAGAAACCGAAAAAATTGAATAAATATAAAATTTAATCCTGATGAGTGTGACCTTTCTAAGTAGGACATCGAGTTCCAAAGGTCTAGGGATATATTACACAGTCAGACAATGACTTCAATGAGGAGGACAAATAAATATTTTTAGAAAATTTTCCTAAAATTTCCTTTTTTTTTAAGTGAATGAGCTATTGTTCCTTTTAATTTTTATTTTTATAGTGAAGTGAGCATGTGGCAATATAAAAAGCCGGGTTATATATATGCATATTTAAAAAGAGAAGGAAGAGAAAAGAGTGAAGAGTAATAATGAAAAAATAATGTAAAATATCATATAAAAAGAAATTTGTGAAAAGAAAAAAAAAAAAAATTATTTTTTTTAAGAAAAACAATAAAAAGTTTTAATTATATATATATAATATATATATATATATATATATATATATATATATAATATATATATATATATATATATATATATATATATA
>SEYY01020378.1:10000-11236 GCA_009176605.1 Armadillidium nasatum | reverse complement strand
TAGTACTATTAGTGAGTAGTATGAAGTAAAACCAGAAGTAAATTTTAAATTTAAATTTAAATATATTAATTAAATTAAATAAATTTAAAAAAGAAATTTATTACCCTTAATTTTAATTTATTAGAAATTTAAAGACATTATTATTATTATTATTATTATTATTATTATTATTATTAAATATTATTTTTACTATTGCTATTATTAATATGATTGTTATTACTAATTTTTATTATTATTATTACTGTTATTGTTATTACTATTATTGTTATCATTATTGCTATTACTTTAAATATTTTTATGGTCACTGAAAATTAGTATTATTAATATCAGTATTCTCAGTGGTGTGATTTAATAGTATTTTTTGATCATTGCTGTTGATCTTATATTAGTATTTTCATTCCGTATGTAATTGCTATTATAATAACTATAAATATGCATCACCATAATAATAAATAAAATAATATAATAATAATATAATAAATATATGATTATTATATTATATATTATTATATAATTATTATTTATTAATTATTATTATTATTATTATTCTTATTATTATTATATTATATTATTATTTTATTATTAGTAGTAGTAGTAGTAGTAATAGTAGTATTTAGTAAATGATATCATAATTAAACTTTCTGTTATATATGGTTACTTGCATGATAAACACAATTATTATTGATACTAAAGGTTACTTTAGTAGTAATTATAATAAATTTATTAATAAAAAAATAAAAATAATAATAATTAATAATAAAAATAATAAAAATAATAATAATAATAATAAATAATAATAATAATAATAAAATAATAATATAATAATAAAAATTATTGTATTTTTTAAATGAATGTTATATATGCATTAAACATTGGGACTCAAAAGAAAGCACAGTGTTTTCCCATAGCAGCCCCTTTTCAGAGAACTGAATTCACAATATGACTATATTATGTTATTATTATTATTATATTATTATTATTATTATTATTATTATTTATTATTATTATCATTATTATATTATTATTTTTTTTAATATATATATATAAAATGAAGCATGCAAATGTAAAAATTTTTTTATTTTTTTTAATTTATTATTATTATTATTATTATTATTATTATTATTATTATTATTATTATTAATTATTATTACGTAAAAAATCTATTTAAATTCCCAATGATTTTCGTATTTCAAACTTTCTCCTCTTTCTCTGCTCAGCTTGAGTGAACCCAATTCA
>SEYY01020377.1:55000-66625 GCA_009176605.1 Armadillidium nasatum | reverse complement strand
ATTGATTTAGCAATGCTTAAGCTAACAGATTTTGTTTCTTTTGTATCTGAGAGCTTTTGCTTTTTCTTGAAAGGCGTTATTTTAGCTGTTTCTATCATCTCATCGCATAAGCATCCTAATTTGATTTTAACATTCTGAGAAATAAGTGGTTTAAAAATTTTTGTTTTGTACCTAGGATCTAAAAAGGTTGCAATTGTATAAGCATCATCATTTTCCAGGTTTTAAATCTGTCGTTCATCTCCTTCATTTGTTTCAGTCATCCTTGAAACTCCTTAGACTTAACATTTGTTAACACAACTTTCAATGTTGAAACAAGTGGTATCACATCTGACAAACATGATTCAGCTGAACTTGTTAATTCAATGCAAGGACTTTAGTTAATTTGTTAATTCTTCAAAAGGCTTAAGGATATTAATACAATTATTTAAAATGTCATTTTCGTCAGCTGTTAGAGGCTTTATTTTTGTGCTGCTTGAAGCATGCAAATGGCCTCATTAATTTCGCTCATCCTCTCAAGCATATGCATACTACTATTCCAGCGTGTTTGAATATCTTGCATGACAGAAAGTGGACGAACATTTAGTCTTGTTTTTATTTTCTTCAGCTCATTTTGGGCTACAACGTAGTGATTGAAATTCGTAGCAATTAACCTACATTTGGTTATTAAATTGGATACACATTTTTGACTCATAATTTAATTTTTAACTACTATCTGAGTTTGGTGTGCAAAGCAATCTACATTTTTCACTCTTGCCAGAGAAAGTGCTTTTTTTTTATATTCTGACTACGCAGTGCACTTCATTTAATGAAATCTTCCATTTTGTCAGCATCTTTTCAAATACAGTTTCAAGATAGTCGCCTGTATGGCGCTCAGAAAAAGGTTCTGCATTCAATACAAAGTTTTGCCTTTGAAAGTTTTAATCGATTGCATGATACGTAATTTTTTACTATCCGCGGATGGATGCGGATATCCAATTGCGGATATCCGCGGATGCGGATATTGAAAAAATGATGCGGATATCCGCAGTTGCGGATGCGGATGCGGATGCAGATATCCGGTCCACCTCTAATATATATATATATATATATATATATATATATAATATATATATATATATATATATATATATATATATATATATATTATATTATTATATATTATATATTATATATATATATATATATATATATATATATATATATATATATATATATATATATATATATATATATATATATATATATATATATATATATATATATATATATAATATATATATATATATATTTTTTTTTTTTTATATATATTATATATATTTTTTTTTTTTTTTTTTTTTTTCACCCCAGGTATGACTTTCGTCCTGTCAGTAGGATCTTCCGAGGAAGATCCTTGGGTTTCTTGGGCCCACGGCGGATACCGCTGGCTGGGCCAGGCCTATCGCGGATGCCGGAGATTATTAGTTAAAAGCAACTGGTCTTCTTTCAGTTTACCGCTGACCACTTTATATATATATATATATATAATATATATATATATATATATATATATATATATATATATATATATATATATATATATATATATATATATATATATATATATATATATATATATATATATATATATATATATATATATATATATATATATATATATATATATATATATATATATATATATATATATATATATATATATATATATATATATATATATATATATATATATATATATATATATATATATATATATATATATATAGTGAAAGAGCATGTGCCTGTTTGGTTGTGCACATGACTGTATCTTCAGGTAACTTAATACCAACGAATAGAAAGGTATAAGGGTTAAGGGTGAATGAGAGGTGTTGTTATAACGCACTGATGTTTTAACCTTAATTGTGTTATATTATATATATATATATATATATATATATATATATATATATATATATATATATATATATATATATATATATATATATATATATATATATATATATATATATATATATATATATATATATATATATATATATATATATATATATATTTCACTATCAACTTTCCACTTTCGTAGGGGTATCCGCCACAATTTCCTTACAAACATATCAATTCTTACCTTTTAACCCTTTTCACCACCGCCCTTCATCTCTCTCTGTCTCCACAAATCTTCTACCCTCTTCTAAACTCAAATTACTTCCATCAAAATCTCTCTCACTCCATCCATCCATCTCCACTTCCACATCGGATCTAAGTACCTTGCCCACCATTCTGTCCTCATTCATTCTACACGTACTGTAAGTCCAAACCATTTTAGCACACCCTTCTTCCATTTATACATCTCCCTTATTCTTTCATTGTGGATTGTTCATACCAATTGTTCATAGCAATATTGGTTAAAGAAATTTGAGATGATAGTTAGAGGGTTGAGAGGGGTCCCCCTTTTCGGCACAGGCTGAATGAGCGCACGTTTCCAGCAAGAAGGGAAGGTTGAAGTAGAAAGAAATAGACGAAATAGTTTACCAAGGAAGGGTGCAAGCTCTGAAGCATAAGTTTTGAGAACCTACAGGAAGGATACCATTAGGACCGTACGCCTTCCTAGTGTTAAGTTTTGAGGGAGCAGAAAAGACGTCTTTAGAATATATATATATATATATATATATATATATATATATATATATATATATATATATATATATATATATATATATATATATATATATATATATATATATATATATATATATATATATATATATATTAGTGATGGATCGGATGTCATATTTTCTAATTGCGGATGCGGATGCGGATGTCGAATTTGGAGAAGTGAGGATGCGGATGTTTGAATTTTCGAAAGTGCAGATGCGGATGCGGAAGTTAAATTTTCGAAAATGCGGATGCGGATGCGGATGTTAATTTTTTATGAGGATGCCATCACTATATATAATATATATATATATATATATATATATATATATATATATATATATATATATATATATATATATATATATATATATATATATATATATATATATATATATATAATTTAAATTTCTGAAGAAAAATTTTAAATTAAGCTGATTTTAGTAAGTTATTACTTACGAATACTAAGAATTCTTTTTTTAGAAATAGCGTTTTTAGGAAGTCCAATTCATTCGAGAGATTAATTTATGTAAATGAGATCTTATATGCTCCATTTGAAAAGCGTTTTAATTAAATTAATTTTATATACATTTAGTATAAAAGAACTGAATTTAGTAGTTAATCCTGTGAATGTTGGTTTCCTATAAACGATAGTTTGAAATTTGTTGATATTTTCATATCAAAAAATGACAAGGAGATCTCTTTTTCAACATCCATTGTGAACTTGATATTTGAATGCATAGAATTGATATAATGTAAAAACATATCAATTTCATTTCTGGATTAAAAAGTAGAAAAGAATCATCCATATATCTTCTACAAAAAAAGCTGTTTGAATTCCTCCGAACATTCATTAAGTCAAATGGATTCGAAATAGCACATGAAAATGTTACTTAGAATAAGTAACAAAGGACTACCTATGGCAACACATCGTTTTGCTCATAAAATTTTTCATTAAATAAAAATATTATATCTTTTGTCGTCATATGCAGTAATTCCTCAAAAATTGATTTATCCAGACCATTAACAGTGGAGGTATTAGTAAAAGTGGAGGTATTCGTAAATAATGAATGTTTCTCTCAAAAAACAATCAATCTCTCGAAAACAATCAATTTGGGAGGTTCTTCAAAGTTAAGGAAAAATTTCCCTTACCTTTATACTCAACAATGATTTTCAAATAAAAGTGCGTTGGCTGTGATGCCACATGCATAAGAAAGAAGAGAAGAAGTCTTTCTGTTCGTATTGCTGAGAATAAAGGTTTCACTTATAAAAAGAACTTTGGGTCATTTGCACCATACCCGATATTCAGCCATTAACTCTCATTCTCTTCGAAAGGATCATCCTATATAGGATTCAGAATTTATAATTTTGTACTCTGAATGTGAATCTGATCTCCATTCTTTAGAATCCTTATATATTTGGCACCAAACTCCAAATTTAAATGAAAATTTACATTCAGAAAATATTTTGATATTGAAGTAAAATTTTGTACTTTGGTCGTACTTTTTTACTATTTAATATATATATATATATATATATATATATATATATATATATATATATATATATATATATATATATATATATATATATATATATATATATATAATATATATATATATATATATATATATATAGAGAGAGAGAGAGAGAGAGAGAGATTTTCATTCATTTATTTATTGATGTAATTTTTATGTAATATTTTTTCCTTTGATTTTATATTTTTCTTAATTTTTTATTAATAATAATAACAAATGTAATAATTTGCAGAATTGATTATATTTCTGCTTCTGTGTCCATGCTTCATGATAAATTAGGTTTGGCAGCATTTCAAAATTACAAACCATTGTCACATATGATTCACCATTTAACACATCCGCCATTCTGCACATGCAATCACGATTAAAAGAAAGAAACAGAAAAACAGAAAAAAAAACAGTTAAACTATCAAACAGAAAAACAAACACAGTCACACAAGAAAAGAGACAAACAAACGAACAGACAAGTAAAGGAACAGACAAAAAAAAGTACAAACAAACAAATGAAAGTAAAACTGAAACAATACCAGGTAGAAAAATAAATTTAAAACGTCTGAATTAGCTAAAAAATATGTAACTATAAAATATTTATTTTTAAAATTTGAAATAGTCACTAAAACTTGTCATGATCCAGTAAAAGATGTTAACGTAGTAAATTTAATTGATGCAAGAGAGATAGATTCCTTTGAAGAAATTAACCTCGGATATTTCTCGTATTTCAAATTTAGGCAGAGAAAACTTGGTCGTTTACAATGCCTCACCAACTCAAGTCATCCATCTTTCTACTCGACACAACCTTCTACACAACTTTGACATTTTCTTCGAAAACACGTAAAGCAGACCTTCGAAATCCTTAATTAACATTCTCAGAATTTCTGGGATTTGGTCAACAGAGGTAATATATTATATATATATATATAATATATATATATATATATATATATATATATATATATATTATATATATATATATATATATATATATATATATATATATAATATATATATATTATATATGTATATATATATATATATATATATATATATATATTATATATATATATATATATAATATAATATATATATATATATATATATATATATATATATATATATATATATATATATATATATATATATATAATATATATATATATATATATATATATATATATATATATATATAAAATAATATATATATATATATATATTTATATATATATATATATATATATATATATATATATATATATATATATATATATATATATATATATATATATATATATAATATATATATATATATATATATATATTATATATATATATATATATATAATATATATATATATATATATATATATATATATATATATATATTATATATATATATATATATATATATATATATAAACAGAATAAATTTTTCGTTTTCCTAATTTTTTTTCGTGAAAAGAATTCTGTATAAAATAAGAGTAGAAATATTAAATTATAATAATTTATAATATATATATATATATATATATATATATATATATATATTATATATATATATATATATATATATTATATATATATATATATATAATATATGGGTATACGGGATGTTAAGGGTACTTCCCATCTCATCCCGGTGCCCAATGGTTCGCTCCCTTCCGCGCTCACCTTCTTCTACACGGAGTAGGCTCTCCTTTACTCATAATACATTAATACTAACACCCTTTTTAAAAGAAAAAAAACAGTAATGGCGTCAACTTCGGTAGCCTCGGAGAAGATCCGGGGAGCGGCTTCCAAATATAGCCCCTCATCCACTTCTTCCCCATCACCACTTAGGAGTTGGTGGCCTCCGGTGATGGGTCTTGTGCCACCAAGACACAGCTGCCGGCTTGTCCTGATGCACGGTCTATTCTTCATTAATACACTCCTGAATTTCCACTTTGTTGAACACACCTCTCTTCTTCTAGAACTCACCTCTTGTTCGTGACCGAAACTCAGATGTTTAACCGTTCTGATAGCAAACTCTATTCTGTTTCCTCCTACTGTCTCAATCCAAAATTTTCAGCCAAAGGTGGTTGTTGTGCATACGTGCGCAACGATGTCGTTTGTTCTCGTGTCTCTGATTTGGAGTCCTCCGAATTTTCCACCTTATGGTTTAGGCTCCCTTGCCAATCTACGACTAAATTCATTTGTTCTGTTTATTTATCTCCTGACTATCCAAAATTCTTCGACTATTTAAACTACAAAATAGAGCACATTCTCACTTCTTCTCCTTTCTCTGAAATCATCATATTAGGTGATTTCAATGTTCACCACCGCCAATGGCTTTCTTCTAGTTCTCATGATACAGCTGGTGAACGTGCCTTCCATTTCGCTATCCAAAACGACCTTGAGCAGTTGGTGCAGCTCCCTACTCGTATCCCTGATCGTCTTGGAGATGAACCCAACATTCTAGATCTTTTCCTAACTTATAATCTTCTCCTTACACTGTTAAACTCTTTCTTCCTCTGGGTTCCTTCGATCACCTTCTTATCTCTGTATCCTCTTCTATCTCTTCAAGTCTTAAGCAGGAAAGATCCCCTTCTTTTGAAAGGAAACGTTTGTGGCATTTCGGTGCCGCAAGCTGGTCGTACCTGCTGTCGTACTTCTTTGGTTTTCCGTGGAATGATTATTGCTTTCGTTGGAGGGGTCCCTCGGAGTGTGAAGAACGCATTACCGAGGTGATTCTCTCTTGCATGGAGGCGTACATTCTATTTTCTTTCCCTTCAACTAAACCTAACAAACCTTGGTTTAACTCTACTTGTTCTCGTTCTATATGCCGTAGGGATATTGCCTTCAGGGATTACCATTGTCTTCAAACTCCAGAAACTCACTCAACTTATATTTCTTCCGGAATCGTACAAAATTTATCCTTCGTACCACTAAAAACTCTTTTCTCCGTAGAAAATGCAATAATCTTTCTGGTTCTTCTTCTTCACGTTCTTTCTGGCATTTTGCAAAAACTGTCAACTCTAATTTTGCTTCTTCCTCTTTCCCTCCTTTAATATTTTCCGACGGCACAACTGCTGTTTTACTTTCTTCTAAAGCTGAACTCTTCGCTCAAAGTTTTGCCTCTAATTCAACCTTAGACGATTCCGGAGCTATTCCACCTCCTTCAGCCCCCTCTAACTCAATTATGCATAAAATTGGAATTTCTTCTAAAGATGCCATTTTTGCTCTCTCTAAGCTTAACACTAAGAAGGCGTATGATCCCGATGGTATTATTACTGTGGTTCTCAAAACTTGTGCTTCCGAGCTTGCACCCTGACTCGGTAAACATTTTCGTCTTTGTCTCTCTACTTCAACCTTCCCTTCTTGCTGGAAACATGCGCTCATTCAGCCTATGCCGAAGATGGGGGACCCCTCTGACCCCTCCAACTACCGTCCTATTTCTTTGACCTCCATTCTCTCTAAAGTTTTCGGATCTATCCTTAACAGGAAGATTTGGAAACATCTCAATTTTCTAATCTTATCTCTGATCGCCAGTATGGCTTTCGTAAGAGACGTTCTACTGGTGATCTTCTTTCCCTTCTCTCTGACTCTAGGTCCACTGCTCTTCGGCATTTCGGTGAATTTTTTTGCTGTGGCGCTGGACATATCGAAAGTCTTCGATAGAGTCTGGCACAAGGCTTTGATTTTCAAACTTCCCTTATTCGGTATCTATCCTTCTCTCTGTTATCTTCTCTCTAATTTCCTTTCCGGTCGTTCTATAGCAGCTGTTGTAGAAGGCCACCGTTCTTTCTATAAATCTATTAATAGTGGTGTTCCTCAAGGTTCTGTCCTATCCCCAACACTTTTTCTGCTTTTCATGAATGACCTTCTTTCTATAACCTCATCACTTATCCACTCCTATACTGATGATTCCATCCTTCATTACTCCTTAAGGTTTGGAAAACGTCCCTCCCAACAGCAGTTGATAGACTCGAAAAGGGTAACCTTTGAGCAACTAACCTCTGATCTTTCACTTATTTCAAATTGAGGCAGAGAAAATATGGTTGATATCAATGCTTCAAAAACTCAATTCCTCCATCACTCCACTCAACACAATCTTCCACACAACTATGATATCTTCTTCGAAAACACACAACTCAAACCTTCTTCTGTTCTTAATATTCTCGGTGTTTCTATTTCTTGTGATCTTTCTTGGAAAGATCACATTACTTGTCTTTCTAAACAAGCTTCTAAGAGGTTGGGTGTCCTGAAGCACCTTCAGAATTACTTCCCGCAACTCCAGTTGCTTGCTCTGTATAGGGGTGTTGTTCGCCCTTGTATGGAGTATGCGTCACATATCTAGGGTGGTTCCACTCATACAGCTCTCCTTGAGAAGATGGAGTCTAGGGTTTTTCGTCTCATCATCTCTTCTGTTATTACTAACTCTCTTCAATCTCTTTCTGCCCATTGAATTGTTGCTTCACTCTCTCTTTACTATCGTTATTACAACGGACGCTGCTCTTCTGAACTCTCTCGTCGCATACCTCCTCCATTGAGAACAGCTCGTGCGAAACGCCTTTCTACACAGTCTCATCCTTTCTCTGTCCAACTCTCAGACCCCAGACGTAACCGCTATGCTCAATATTACACATACTCTACAGGTAAATTCTGGAACACACTCCCAATATCTGTTTTCCCAACTTCCTTTGACTTGCATACTTTTAAACGCCTTGTATCTGGACATGTTGGCCTTCTTCGATCAGGATAAGATTTTTCCAACTCCGGAGGAATTTGGTAGGCCTCTGGCCTTTGCCCACAGGAGGATATATATATATATATATATATATATATATATATATATATATATATATATATATATATATATATATATATATATATATATATATATATATATATATATATATATATATATATATATTGAGTAGATGGGGAAACATCGATGGGTAGCGTATATTCGTTTTTAGGAGACTATTCAGTATTAGATAGATCTTTTTCCCGTACTTTTCTGTTGATAATTTTGAAGTGAAGTTTCCGCAATGAGGATTTTTTGTTTTTATTCACTAATTTGAGTCTTTTAACGGTCTAATAAAGGTTTTTTTAAACCTCAAATTGAGGGTTTTAACTGTTAATTTCTTCGATGTGGCATTTAAGCAACGAAATGTAGTTCACAATCGTTCTTTTTGATTTTGCACTTTTGCGTCCTGTATCATTTTGTCCAAAATGTTGCTCCCCATCGTTCATTTTGGCCAGAGCATCATTTCTTAAATACCAAATGTTCTTACTCTTCTCTTATTTTCGTGGCACAGTTTCCCACAAATTAGGATTTTGTACTGTCAGATACTTATCTTTACCATTTCTTTCTCTTTATGTATCACAGTAAATCACTTAAATTATCTTGCATTCTTTTTTCTTCGTAGACCTTTTTTAGATTCGAAAACTTACTCATTTATCTTTAATATTTTCTTTTTCTTTCATAATTACGTATTATTTTCTTTCACGCGCATATTTTACACCTTTCCATACTTTGTGACGACTTGGCCTATAATTATTTTTAAAGTAGAAACTTATTTTCTAACAACAGTATTTTACATAAAGAATAAAAATATTACATCTATACAATCGTTTTCCTATTTTATTTTATACATTTTTCATTTTAAATTTTATTTTATATATTATTTTTTTAAGGTTATAAATTTAACTCTTCAAATTTTATTTTTATTTTATCACCTTTCGCTGGAAATTTTTTTAATTATATTTAATTCTTATGACTGTATTTTCAGATTTTTAGTGTTTACCCATTAGAAGCTATAATTTTTCAACCAATAAATAAAACAATAATAAGGATAATAAAAAAAATATTTATTGACAACAATATTATTTATTGAAAGTTCAGATAATTAGTCATATATATTATGAGGGCTTTTGAAAAGTTTTAACAGAAGGGAATTATGTGACATAAGTTTACAATAAAGATCCGTATATTTGCCGTAAAATGCATCTTTTACTTTCCTGTTACATGACAGATTCATCAGTATTTCATTGGCAAGGTTTTTTTTTGTGTTTTAACGAAATAGCTTAATCTACTCCTGCTGTGCTCCTTTCTAGTTGGTATTGGGATTATTTATTTATTTGAACAGCTGTTACTTTATGAGGTAGTTCGTCTAAATCGTTTTCCACTCGTATTTCATCTAGTGATTTCTCAATAAAATTGAAGGTTTTTACAAATTGTATAAAGATTCATTATCTACTGCATCTTCTTACGGGCAGCGTTCAACTACATTCAAAGTTAGTTGCAGTCTTAGTGTCTTGTAAAGACTCAATTCCACTGGCCGAGTTTAAAATCCAGCTCGAATTCCAGTTTACTAGCAGTGAGTAAACTCGCTCAGTGTAAAATACACCAGCGAGTTAACTAGTTAATTCGCTACACGCTGATGAAAAGTTGAGGACCTGGCGTTTTTAATACAAAAAAGAAAAACAAAAGAAAAAGAAAGGAAAAATTACCAATATTAAGAAAAATTGAGAAAAAATATTTAAAATATTATAATATATATAATATATATATATATATATATATATATATATATATATATATATATATATATATATATATATATATATATATATATATATATATATATATATATATATATATATATATATATATATATATATAATATATATATATATATTATATATATATATATATATATATATATATATATATATATATATATATATATATATATATATAATATATATATATATATATATATATATATATATATATATATATATATATATATATATATATATATATATATATATATATATATATATAATATATATATGTGTGTGTGTGTGTGTGTGTTTTGGCTGTTTTTACGTGATCTCAATGATTTAGCTCCAGAGCGTACATAAATTTTGTGTTTTTAATACAAAAAAAAACAAAAAACAAAACAAAACAAAAAAAGAAAATTAAAAGAAAAAAGAAAAAAGAAATATTAAAAAGAAAAAATTACGAAAAATTGTTTTTGTTTTTTATTTTTTCTGCTAAGAAAAAAAAATTGTTATATCTGAAAATTTCTTTTATTTATCAAGTTTAAGATTGTCGACTTTTACGACTTATCAACTTTAAAATAATCTTATCTATTAATGACGTCACGTAACCTTAAAAATTGATAGTAGAAAGAAAATGAATCATTCTTCGACGGACATCGGCGCTGGTAGGTTGTGGTTTCTTCAATGATAAGTAGAAATATTATTTATTTTTATTATTATTATTATTATATTATTATTATTATTATATTATTATTATTATTATTATTATTATTATTATTATTATTCTATATTTGATGCATTCTCTATATTATTATTATTATTGTTATTATTATTATTATTATTATTATTTATTATTATTATTATTATTATTATTATTATTATTATTATTATTATT
>SEYY01020377.1:45000-50000 GCA_009176605.1 Armadillidium nasatum | reverse complement strand
GAGAGAGTTTGAAGGGAAATGTGCAAACACGAGATTGAAATTCAATCCAGCGAAGAATAAAGTTATGAGGATTGGAGGTGGGGATGAGGAAATGTGGAGGGAGGAATTGGTTTGTAGAAGTGTGAGAATGGAAACTTGAGGAGGTGAATGAATTCAAATATCTAGTAATGTTGGGTGGAAGGTAAGGGTGGGACGGAAAAAGGAATAAAGAACAGAGTGGTAGAAGGAATGAAAGTATTGGGGGGCCTAAGAAAAGTATGGAAGAAAGGAAAAATTTCGAAAAAAATAAAGATAAGAATGTTTGAATGCGTGTTCACCTTCTGTATTGTATGTGTGTGAAACATAGACGATAAGTGCTCGGTCGAGAAAAAGTTTCAATGTCTTTGAGATGAAAGATTTGAGAGCGATATATAAATTGAGAAGGATTGATAGGATTAGAAATGAAAGAATAAGGGAGATGTGTAAATGGAAGAAGGGTGTAATTGATAGAGAGGAGGAGGATGTGCTAAAATGGTTTGGACATATGTGAAGAATGAAAAAGAACAGAATGGTTGGCAAGGTACGTAGATCCGATGTAGATAGGAGAAGGGTAGGGGGAGGGGAAGGCCGAAGTGGAGATGGATGGATGGAGTGAGAGTGATTTTGATGGAAGGAATTTGAGTTTAGATGAGGGTAGAAGATTTGTGGAGAAAGAGATGGAGGGGATGGTGAAAGCGTTGAAAGGTAAGAATAGTTATGTTTGTAAGGGAATTGTGGCGGGCACCACCTCACGAAAGTGGAAAGGTGATAATGAAATATATATATATAAATTAGTGATGCCATCGCATCCGCACAAAAATCAACATCCGCATCCGCATTTCGAAAATCCACATCCGCAACTTCCGCATCCGCATCCGCATTTCGCACTTTCAAAATCCGCATCCCACTTTAATTCAACATCCGCATCCGCATATCCGCACCTCTCCAAAATTCATCCGCATCCGCATCCGCACTTCTCCAAAATTCGACATCGCATTCCGCAAATTAGAAAATATGACATCCGATCCATCACATATATATATATATATATATATATACTATATATATATATATATATATATATATATATATATATATATATATATATATATATATATATAATATATATATATATATATAAATATATATATATATATATATATATATATATAATATATATATATATAATATATATATATATATATATTTATATTATTATTTATATCTTCAATACATTTACGAGATATGATTTTCTTCTATTTACAATTATTCATTATAAGAGGAAGCTCAAAAGCTCATTTTAACATTTCTTTTTTATTTATTTTATCTTAAGTTTATTCTTTGTATAAATTGTAACTATATTATTATTATTATTATTATTATTATTATTATTATTATTATTATTGGTAGCGGACTTAAGATCACAGACTATAAAAGGGAGTTGATTTGAATTATTGAGGAAGAAGACTTTACTAGGTTCTTGGATCTAGTCCTTTTAGTCGTGGCTAATTGGAATTGAAGGAACGGATTCTTGAATCCGGTATTTGGTCGTGGCCAAAAGCTGAATGATGTTTTTATTAACATCCTAGAAGAACTTTTTCTTCTTGTTCAGCAAACACAGGTTCTTGAACTTGTGCAAGTTTAAAGATTAAATAAGGATCTTGATCCTTATGTCGAAGTCATGTCTTTGACTAAAGTCAATAAACTTATCCTTCGTCTTCTTTTTTGAGACCCATTTTCCCCTTAACATTTGTTTAACACCCTTTAATTATTTATATAGCCTCCAAAGTCGCTCGATTAAATGTTTGCTACCATTAATGATTCTTTTGTTTATTATTTTGCTGTAAATAAATATTATTAAGTAACTTGTTGTTTGTTTTGCCTCCTTTGAAGTTTCAGTCTCCTTTTATTTTTATATTGTAAACCTGACTTTGTGATCCCCCCTTTTTAACCATCTTATTACGCTACCTCACAAAGTTCAGAGTTTATATTGGTGGCAGCGGTGGGACCCTTATGTTGGTTACAGTAATAGATCCTTATATTGGGGATAGACGGCTTGAAACTGTCTTTAAAGTTATAAAGCAGAGATTGTATTAAATTCATTGGGACATTTTTTTTTTAAATTAATGAAATATTGATTTTCCCCTTTAATATTATATTCACAAGACTGAGATTTCAAATTGGCAAAACAAAAACATTATATATAGATTTAAGGTCATTTTTAAATATTTATCATGGCAGAAGCAGTAGAAGTACAAAATGAAAATTTTAATATGCCAAACTTTTCTAATATTGTAGGAAAACTTAAATTTTTCAATGGGAAAACTAATTTTAAAAGCTTTCTAAATCAGTTTAATAGTAGAGCTAAACTTGAAAGTTGGAGAGAAGAAGTTAAAGTTAATATCTTAAAATGCTTATGTATAGATTCTGCACAAACGTACCTAAACTCTCATCCAGAGATTGAAGATTTTGATTTTAATGAACTAGTAGAATTTTTAGCCAAAAGATATGAAATTAAAGTATCAAAACAAGAGGCATATCAAAGATTTTCAAATATAAGAAAAGGGCATTCTAACATTAGAGATTACGCTAACAAGATCGATGAGATAAGCGAATCTGTCATGCATGTTCTTACTGAGTTCGAAGACGTAGAGAATAGAGATCAGTTTCTCATCTCTATATTTGTTAATGGATTAAATTTAGAAATTAAAAAGCTTATAGGGATCCAAGAATTTAACTCTTATAATAACTGTTTGCAAACTGCACTAAAAGCAGAAAAATTATTACCCTCCAAGAACCCCATATTTAATATTAATGATGAAAAGGAACAAAGCAGAAAAATTATTACCCTCCAAGAACCCCATATTTAATATTAATGATAAAAAGGAACAAAGTAATGATTTACCCAATTTTAGAAATTCCCCTAATCATTATAATAATAATTAAAATAGAAATGTTGTTAGTTTAATTATTGTTTTGATATTGTTAATGGAAATATTATGAGAGAAATTATATTATGAGAATTATTTTATAATTATTCATTCATTTATCTATGATTTTATTATGTGAAGAAGTTGTTGAGGAACAAAGAAGTTGTTGCCTTGTTGGTAGAATCTTGCGGGGAGCCTTAAAAAGCTCCAATCCTAACATTTGATGGATGTAGCTCTTTGGAGGTCATTCATGTTAGACCGCCGGTTAGTGACTATTGTCAAACAAACGTTTGTTTGAAATACTCAAAGATTCAAGTTGAGTATCTATTGCAGAGATACTTGTTTTTTTTTGAGAAACATCAGAAACTCTTAATGATTTCTGAGAGGTCGATTTGACATTTATGTTATATTTTCATACTATTTTATATTATTTTTATTTATTTTCCATTAACAATGCCGAAATTATGATATGATGTGAGTAGGTAAACCCTTTACATTAAATTTTTTGTGAAATTCATCTCTCGTAAATGGGTTGAATCTAAGCCCAGGGTAATGTAAAATTATTTTATCTTCAATACATTTACGAGATATGATTTTCTTCTATTAACAATTATTCATATAAGAGGAAGCTCAAAAGCTCATTTTAACATTTCTTTTTATTTTATTTTATCTTAAGTTTATTCTTTGTATAAATTGTAACTATATTATATTATTATTATTATTATTATTATTATTATTATTATTATTATTATTGGTAGCGGACTTAAGATCACAGACTATAAAAGGGAGTTGATTTGAATTATTGAAAGAAGAAGACTTTACTAGGTTCTTGGATCTAGTCCTTTTAGTCGTGGCTAATTGGAATTGAAGGAACGGATTCTTGAATCCGGTATTTGGTCGTGGCCAAAAGCTGTGATGATTTTATTAACATCCTAGAAGAACTTTTTCTTCTTGTTCAGCAAACACAAGTTCTTGAGCTTGTGCAAGTTTAAAGATTAAATAAGGATCTTGATCCTTATGTCGAAGTCATGTCTTTGATGAAAGTCAATAAACTTATCCTTCGTCTTTCTTTTTGAGACCCATTTTCCCCTTAACATTTGTTTAACACCCTTTAATTATTTATATAGCCTCCAAAGTCGCTCGATTAAATGTTTGCTACCACTAATGATTCTTTTGTTTATTATTTTGCTGTAAATAAATATTATTAAGTAACTTGTTGTTTGTTTTGCCTCCTTTGAAGTTTCAGTCTCCTTTTATTTTTATATTGTAAACCTGACTTTGTGATTCCCCCCTTTTTAACCATCTTATTACACTACCTCACAAAGTTCAGAGTTTATAATATATATATATATATATATATATATATATATATATATATATATATATATATATATATATATATATATATATATATATATATATATATATATGTGTGAATTGTAGATCAAGAGTGAGGGTGAAGAGAGAACTATCGGATTGGTTTAGCATAGGAGTGAGATTGAGACAGGAGTTTGTAATATCTCCATGTTATTTAATCTATTGATGAATGGTTTACTTAGAAAAATGGAGAGAGAAGGGAAGGGTTTTACGTTGAGAAATATGGAGGGTGAATGTGAAGTGAATGTTTTACTTTTTGCAGATGATGCGGCATGTGTTGGTGGCAGAATCTGGAGAAAAGATGAGAATACTTGTGAGAGAGTTTGAAGGGAAATGTGCAAACATGAGACTGAAATTCAATCCAGCGAAGAATAAAGTTATGAGGATTGGAGGTGGGGATGAGGAAATGTGGAGGGAGGAATTGGTTTGTAGAAGTGTGAGAATGGAAACTTGAGGAGGTGAATGAATTCAAATATCTAGTAATGTTGGGTAGAAGGTAAGGGTGGGACGGAAAAAGGAATAAAGAACAGAGTGGTAGAAGGAATGAAAGTATTGGGGGGCCTAAGAAAAGTATGGAAGAAAGGAAAAATTTCAAAAGAAATAAAAATAAGAATGTTTGAATGTATGTGTTCACCTTCTGTATTGTATGTGTGTGAAACATAGACGATAAGTGCT
>SEYY01020377.1:20000-40000 GCA_009176605.1 Armadillidium nasatum | reverse complement strand
CTGAAAGAGATGAGGACGAGGAAAGAAACTGTAGCGAATCTGAGCCGACTGATAGTCAGATAATGCCAACCTGGGAGCTGAAGAAATAGAAGATAGAAATTAAAAATATGCTAAATAATTTGAAAATTAACAATTAATTTTAAAAGTCTGAAAATGGCAATATTATTACAAATTATAAATTAAAATTTTAATACCTATAAAATGCAGAAGAATTTCTGTTAAAATTTTTTCTAGGAGATCAAGCGAAAACCAACACTGTTTAAGATCTTATTAAAAACATAGAAACTAATCTCTTACGTTTCCTTTTCTGAAGCATTTTCAAACGGAAAAGAGTTTGAAGAGTAGATGTAACACCACTTATATTAAATGCACACAAAATGTAATATTTACAAAAGAATATCGTAACACAGGTTCACAACTGAACACATTGTTTCAACATTTCAAAGAAGATTATAACAAAAATTTAAACAAACTAATAAAAGATACACCACAGTAATAATGAAGAAGCAAGACTTCTGCGAAGATCGTTTACAGAATAATTGTTTTTGAGAGTGCACAGATCCAAATTTAACATCTAGTAAAAGGAAGTATCTAATTTCTCAAATAATTTTAAATAATACTTTCTGGAAGTGTTATAGATTATGATTTAACATTTACAATATGAAATATACAAAATGAAGAAGGACTGTGATAATTATTCTACTCAGTATATAAATCGGTATATAGCTGAAAAAGCTTCATCCCTATAACTTCCTGATGTGAATACGTCTGACTGATTTAATAGAAATACAACAACACCCTCTAGTGCTAACAGGCTCATGTCGTCTAATAGTTGTTCTTCAACACGCTCCCTCGAGACGAGCTAGTCCTTTGTATGAATCATCTTTCAGCTCTTCTATGCTGAGATCGTAACTGTGTCTTGGAAGTTCTTTGGTAAGAGTATCAGCCACCATGTCGTCTGTGGACATATGGCGTATGTCTAGTTTCATGTCCCTTAAGGCGTCCCTGATGAAATAAAACTTTATGTCGATGCGTTTACTGCGATTTTAAAAGTAGGGTTTTGCGCCAATTTCAATGCACTGGAACTATCGGTACACATTGTGACGTTGGCTGCTTCGTTTTCATCTTAACCGCTTCTGATATTGAGTCCCAGGATACTGGTCCCCCCCCAAGGAGGAAAACATATCAGGCAAAGTTGTATACTACAATATCCCCAGTCTGCATTAAGGTAGCCTTTAAGTAGTTCTTGGCAATTTACTTAAGTGATGCTGTGGTTTAAAATGCCCTTTAGATAGCGCAGAACACGCTTCGCAGCTGAATTCTTCCATAACAGTTTTTATATTGTCCAAGGTAACTGACTGCTAAACTTACGTCAGGTCCGGAAGTGACAGATAGATATGTCAGTGATCCAACAAGTTCTTAGTAAAGTAAGTTTTCAAATTCTTCTGCCTTAACTTTTTCTGAAGGCGGGTTCAATTTGGTATGGAAATCGATTGATGTAGTCATAGGTTTTCACTCTCTCAATCTCTGAAATGTATCCACATTGTCGAAATGTAATTTTTCCTTTTTTACATGAGAACTTTAATCCTTGACAGTGTTTGAAGTAACCAGGTCCTTTATATCAAAGCTGTTGGATAGTTTTCTTTTTACGTTTGACTTTCCTATTACGAGAAAGGCAAACAAACTGTCGTTTACGTATATTATTATTGGAGCCAAATTCTTTCCACTGCTAATCCGGTAAAGATAAGGATCAGCTCCAGTTCGGATTAATTCTGTATTTAATTTGTTATATCACGACCTTCCATCTTGCATAAGGCCGAATAAAAACACTTTATTACCCTCTATTAAATGTTAAACTTCTTTATTCATTTTTCTCTTACAGATTTATCTTTGTTTTCAGATAAAATTTATAACATTTGCTCAAGATGACTTGCAATTTTTATATAAATGTTCTCTTCCAGTTCGCTCTGCATGTTGGCAGATGCAACATCTAATTGTTCTAAAATCATATTGTGTCGAACAGACAAGGCAACGACCATGTGAACTGTACTGTGACTTGCAACCGGAGTAAAGGTTTCATTAAAACGGATGTCAAGTTGTTGAGAAAATCCCTGTGGAACCAATCTAGTTTTTTGTCTGTCGAAGCTTCCATCCTATTTAAATTTGTTATGAAGAATCGGACGCTCAACTAGCACCCATGCATCGTTTTTTACCATCGATTCTATCTCTTCCTTCATAGACTCGTACTAATTTCTGGCGTCTAGTTCAGACAACGGTTGCTTCATAGAGATTTTGCACATCATGCCGAATTCAGCTGTATTAGCTTCTTTTTATGATACATCATTCGAGGCCTTCCACTTTGCCCAATTCTAAGCAATTTTGCGTCTTCCAAGACCTCAAATTGCTGTAGATTTTGTTTCCTCTTCTTCTTCGTTCTCAATTACGATTTTTTCCTTCCGATAAAGGGTTCATTATAATAATCAAATTGATGGCAGAATTTCTGTGGGACAGTAGTACAGCATTTGATTCTCAAACAAAATGTAGCTCACCCGCGTGATCTGCTAACAACTAGCATGTTCATCGGCACCATACATCAAAAGATTAATCTTTTAGAAAAATTATTTCATATCCTCTATCAGCCATTTTGCTTAAAATAATAAGTTGGGACAAAAACCTGGTACATGAAGTATGTTACTTACCATAATATTTTTTTCTTTGCCGAGAACATTCGATACAAATTATGCGACTTCGGTAGATACGAATTTTGACGAATCATTGTTTGCTAATTTCAATTCCTACTCCTCTGTATTGCAAACTTTCATAAAATATTTTGAACTTGTTATATATATGTTTAGTTGGTTGTTAAATCTAAAGGCAACTTGTAATCGTTAAATGCTGCCCTCTGGCAGAGTTCTTTTATCTGCTTGTATTATATAAGAATAAAGGGTTATATGGTTATTAGTTTGACGATACCTCGACGACGAGAATGGGATATTGTAATTCTTATACTTAAACTTTATGTTGGTGTACTTAATACTCATATCTTAACAGGTACGTGTCGAGGTCATACATAACAATTTGGCGACGAGGATGGGATATTGTAATTCTTATACTTAAACTTTATATTGGTGTACTTAATACTCATATCTTAACAGGTACGTGTCGAGGTCATACATAACAATTTGGCGACGAGGCAAAAGAACAAATCTTCTCACTTCGACTTCAGACGACGTAAAAGGTCACGTATGGATTTGCCTGCTCCTGCTCCGTTTCTTTTATCAGAAGACCCAAGTTCAATCGGTGAAAGATGGAAGAAATGGAAGGCAGCGTTCCTTTACTATTTGGCGGCGACTGGTATTACGGCGGAATGTCGAAAGAAGGCTGTTTTACTGCATATAGCTGGTATGGAAGTACAGGAAGTATTTCATACATTGGACGTAGAGGAAACGGCCGGATATAAGGATGTTTTAAAGGAATTGGATGCAAAATTTGCACCCAAAGTTAATATCAGGTATGAGCGTTTTGTTTTTCGACAAACTAGTCAAGAGGTTAGTGAAACTACAGATGCATATGTGACTAGACTTAAAAAGATTGCCATTAATTGTGATTTTAGTAATATAGAGGACGCTATTATCGATCAAATAATAGCAAAATGTTACTCCTCTCGCTTACGTAGGAAACTACTTCAAGAAGTAGGTTTAACTTTAACCTCTTTACTTTCTATTGCTAGGGCGATGGAAGTTGCTGAACAGCAAGCTACCACAATTGAAGGTAAGGTTACTAACGTGATTGCAAATGTAGATTATGCAGGTGATAAAAAAAGGCTACATAATTATAGGTTTCAAGATAGTAGCGATGCTAAAGTGACTACTAATACGCAAGGCACTAAATATAAATGTCAGCGGTGTGGATATTACGATCATAAGTCAAAGGATAGATTAAAATGTCCTGCGCATAATAAAGTATGTAGTAAGTGTCATAAGAAAGGTCATTTTTCGGCTGTCTGTAAGACTATCCCGAAAGTTTACGCTACAAATAGAGAGAATGAAATAAAACAGGAATCGAAAAATAATGATGATTTGGAAAACTTAGTTTTTCGTGTGTATTCAGCGGTTAATAATACCGCGAAACAAATATTTATTACTGCTAGAATCAACAATGTGCCTATTAAAATGCAGGTAGATACGGCTGCAGATGTATCATTAATCCCTGAGCGGGTTGCGGGGCAAATTCCAGACTTAGTTGTGAAGCCCTGTAGCAAGCATGTTAAAGATTATAACGGTAACGCCGTGCCGATTGTAGGAATGAGTACAGTTGATGTGGAGTATGAAAATAAACGGTATAAAAAAATGACTGTGCTCATTACAAAGTTAAATAGGAATTCCTTAATAGGATTAGATTGGTTGAGACATATACCTTTAGATTGGAAGAACATTTTTAGTTTGTCTAGTCAGACGAAATTAGATAAGATATTAGAAGAATTTAAAGAAGTTTTCTCTGAAGAGAGAGGAACAGTCAAAAATGCGACTGCTTCGCTTATTTTAAAGCCTGACGCTGTTCCTAAATTCTTTGCTCCTAGGCAAATACCATATGCTTTAAAACCATTAGTGGAACAAGAAATACAGCGATTGGTTGCTGAAGGTACATGGGAAAAAGTAGCATACTCGGATTGGGGAACTCCATTAGTTCCTATAGTAAAAAAGGATGGAGTTAGTGTTCGACTATGTGGTGATTATAAAACTACGGTAAATCCCCAATTAAAGGTCGCTCAGCATCCACTCCCAAAACCAGAGGATATGTTTGCTGCATTAGGAAATTGCAAGCTCTTTTGCAAACTAGATTTAAGAGCAGCTTTTCAGCAATTAATATTAGATAAGCAATCTCAAAATTTGTGTGTGGTAAATACTCATTTAGGGTTGTTTAAGCCTAAACGTCTACCGTATGGCATTGCTAGCAGTCCCGCTCTATGGCAACAAGTGATGGACCGAATTTTTCATGGACTGCAAGGTACGTTCGTATTTATTGATGATATATTGATCGCAGGAAGTGATGAAAACGAATTACTAGCAAGATTAAAGGAAGTGTTAAAAAGAATAAAAGATTATGGAATTACCATTAAAAAGGAGAAATGCGAGTTCAAAGTTTCTGATATAGAGTATTTGGGTTTTAGAATAGACGAAAAAGGAATCCATAAAACTGATTCTAAAATTGAGGCTATAAAATATTTGAAAACTCCAAGAAATGTGAAAGAATTGCAAGCATATTTGGGTTTGGTTACTTTTTATGGGAAATTTATACCAAATTTAGCTATGAAAGCTCATGCATTGTACCAACTGCTTAAAAAAGATGTAAAATGGGTTTGGAATGAGGCTTGTAATAAAGCATTCCAAAGTATTAATAAAGATCTGATGTCTCCCACTTTTTTAACACATTTCAGAGATGATTTGCCGCTAAAACTAATGTGTGACGCTTCGCCCTTGGGTGTGGCAGCTATTCTTTTTCACGAGATGCCAGATGGAGTTGAAAGACCAATTGCTTACGCTTCAAGAACACTCTCTGATGCAGAAAGGAACTATTCACAAATTGACAAAGAGGCCACTAGCATTGATATTTGGTGTAACTAAGTTTCATATGTATTTATACGGTAAGAAAACTTTTACACTTATAACTGATCATAAACCACTTTTAGCTATTTTGGGTCACAAAAAAGGTTTACCAAAATTAGTCGCATTGCGTCTACAACGATGGGCAGTCATACTCAGTGCTTACTCATATGAGCTAGAATATAGACCTTCTACAAAAATTACAAATGTCGATGCACTGTCAAGATTACCTACCAATAGTACGCTAAAAGTACCTGAAGAACAGTCAGTAATGATAATTACAGCTTCAGAAATTCCTTTAACTGCAAAAATAATAGCACATGAAACACAAAAAGATCCTACATTGTCAAAGGTCTATCAGAATATTTTTGCTAATATACAATTTGATACTAGAAATACTGACTTAATTCCTTATGCTAATATTTGTAATGAATTGAATATAAACCAAGGTTGTGTTTTACGTAATGCACGAGTAATTATTCCTAAGTCTTTACAGCAGCAACTTTTAACAGAAATTCATGTGGATCATCCTGGCATGGTGAGAACAAAGGAGCTGTTACGTTCGTATGTATGGTGGCCTGGACTGGATGCGGATATAGAACAAAATGTACGTTCATGTACAGGTTGTCAACAACAACGGAACAATCCCCCTCCTGTGAGACTGCACCCTTGGGAGCACCCCAAATATCCATGGCAGCGTATCCACATTGACTACGCTGGACCATTTATGAATAGGTATTATTTAGTGGTGATGGATTCATACAGTAAGTGACCAGAAGATTATTCCTACTTATTCTATTACGTCTTCTACAACTAAAAATGCTTTAATTAAAATATTCGCAACACATGGTATACCAGAAGCTATTGTGTCTGATAACGCTACGAGCTTTAAATCAGATGAATTTCAAGCATTTTTGAGGAGGCATGGTATATATCACATAGTTTCAGCCCCGTACCATCCCTCCACTAATGGGGAAATTGAAAGATTTATTCAAACTTTTAAAAAAAATATGAAAAGTAGAAGATTTCCATCCAAATGAATTGATAACTAATATATATAGTTTTTTGTTTTCATATCGAATTACCCCTCATGCTACTACCGGGCTACCCCCCTCATATTTATTAATGGGTAGATATTTAAAAAATAAATTTAATCTGTTGCTTCCTAATTTATCCAACAGGATTATGATAAGACAATGGGACCAAATTGCGAAAGAAAAGATCATTCCAGACACTTTGAAAGAAAATGATCCCATATTACTTCGAAATTACTTGTCCCCCGATAAATGGAAGACTGGGACCATTGCTAAACCACTGGGTAACCTGCATTATGAAGTGAATGTGGAGGGGAAAACCGTCAAACGACATGTGGACCAACTTCTTCCTGACAAAACTTCGGAACGAACTGATGACACTGCTGAAGTCATTCCTGGGCCCATAAATGCCAATTCACCGATGAAGAACACGCCGCAAAGAACTCTACCTCCTCGTGCCACAAGAGGAGTACCTCCGGACCGATTAACTTATTATTCGAAATAATTGTTAGCTTAGAGGGAAGGGGTTGTTATATATATGTTTAGTTGGTTGTTAAATCTAAAGGCAACTTGTAATCGTTAAATGCTGCCCTCTGGCAGAGTTCTTTTATCTGCTTGTATTATATAAGAATAAAGGTTATATGGTTATTAGTTTGACGATACCTCGACGACGAGAATGGGATATTGTAATTCTTATACTTAAACTTTATGTTGGTGTACTTAATACTCATATCTTAACAGGTACGTGTCGAGGTCATACATAACAGAACTATTGCTAAAATAAGACATCCCCTACTATTAATGTTATTGTCGAACGTATCCGGATCAATCCAAGCTCATAATCACACGTCTTCTATATATTTCGCAGAATTCTGAAGATTTTGTGGACATTTATATCATAACTCTAATATTTCGATAACTTATGACCAAATTTCCAAAATCTATGTCATTGGAACTTAAATGGCTCTTCTTTTTTCTGATTTTTATCTTGAGTGAATTTTGCAGTTTTATAATATTTGATGTTCCTCTTTTGTTTGGCCGATAACATGGCATTCTGAGGGATTTCTCTCCTACTTTTATTGCGTCGCATTCTTCGAAAATTTTAAATGAAAGTGCCTCAGGGTTTGGTAGCTCATCTCGTGACTCAATTGCACATCGAAATTTTCATAACTAGCAGGAAGACTGTAAATAAGCATAATCATGAGAAGATTTGAGTTGATTTTTACTTCCATCTCACCAAATTTATCTACAGGGTCGAAAAATTTTCTCAAATGCTCGTGCATATCTTCACCTTCTTGCATATGTTGCAATGTAAACTGCTTCAACAGCGTAGCCTTCGGGGCAGGTTCCTTTGATTGACAAATGTTTTACAGCTTCAGCCAAACATCACATGATGTAACGCAATTTTTAATTTTCTTAAGTTCAGATGAACTTATATTTAAAATTATATCTGACTTAGTTTTATTGTCATTCTTAATCCAGTATTTCGCTGCATCACTATTGAATTCCGTAATTTTCTATTTAGTTAAATCACCTCTTACGTAAATTCAGTAATCATTTTTAATTTGCAGTGATTCCATTTGCATCTTCAAAATGTCGTAGTTATCTTCACACAAGGTTTCAATACGAGAGAAACTAGTAACACTCAAATTTAGGCTAAATTAATTAAGGAACACTGTATAATTGATAAACTATAATGATGATAACAAAATAACTTAGAAAGAATTACGATCCACTGTTAGTCAATTTGACGTCCTGAAGAGAAAATCATTTAGAGGTTATGATATAGAATATACATTATGATATATTCAAAAATGAAGAAGAAACTGGTTATGGAATACTACTCAGTGTAAATAAATCGGTATAAAAGTGAAAAAGCTTCATCCCTATAACTTTCTGACGAAATACAATCTGCTTGATTTAGTAGAAGGAAGGTTATTTAATTATAAAATAGCTCTGTTAGTTTAAAAACTGTTCAGTTTAATGAAAACAATATTCGATTTAGTTAAATCACCGCTTACGTAAATCCAGTAATCGTTTTTAATGATAATAATAATAATAATAATAATAATAATAATAATAATAATAATAATAATAATAATAATAATAATAATAATAATAAATATATAAATATTTATTGTTTTATTATTATTATTATTAATATTATTATTGTTATTGTTATTATTATTATTATTATTATTATTATTATTATTATTATTATTATTATTATTATTGTTATTAGTCAGAAGTAGTAGTAGCATAATTATTATTTTCCTTGTTATTATAATTATTATTTTCGTATTATTATTATTATTATTATTATTATTATTATTATTATTATTATTATTATTATTATTTTTATTATTATTATTATTACTATTATTATTATTATTACTATTACTATTACTATTATTATTATCATAATTATTATTATCATTATAATTATTGGCGAATATTTTTTAGAGAAAAAACTGATCTTGATTGACAAATTTTACAAAATTTCTGAAATGGAAAAATGAAATGTTGTCAATTCAAAATTAATTTTTAATTTACGCTTCGAAGCTTATAAGAACGGCTTCATTAATTTTCTTTTTAGATTATCCTTTTCCTTAAGAATCGCTGTTATTGACTTTATTAATACATTCGCTTTTATTTCATTTTTATTAATATTGATAGAATAAAACATATTCAGTTAGCTAAAAAAAGACTTTTTGGAAAACACTTCTTCTCTTGCATATATATATTTATATATATATATATATATATATATATATATATATATATATATATATATATATATATATATATATATATATATATATATATATATATATATATATATATATATATATATATATATATATATATATATATATATATATATATATATATATATATATATATATATATATATATATATATATATATATATATATATATATATATATATATATATATAATATATATTAGAGATGTATGTGACATCCTCATCCGCATCCGCATCCGCATAACATCCGCATCAAATTTGACATCCGCATCCGCAGTTCATGGCAGGAGTGGCCGAAGCTATCGCTAGAAGGGGAGTGACGCTGGAGGAGGTTGAAGAGAGGGGACTATATATGGACAGATTTGTCTGGAGAGGCTTCGCGAGAGATAGGGCTATGCCCTAACTACGAGTCTGGTGAGAAATGGTGAGAAATACTAAAGTGACTTTATTAAGATAAACTTATAAAATAACGTTTGCCTTTTTGGCCATCATCATGATTTATCTGAAAATATTAAATGGCATAATAAAGTTATAAAAGTCAAAATGGTTCTACTACATACATAACAAAAAAAAAAAAAAAAAAAAAAAAAAAAGAAACAAGCAATAATAATATTAACACAAACAAACACATATAATAAATGAATATAAGACTGTAAAACGTAAGTGAAGAAGCACTTTTTTTTTTGTTATAAATGAGCATAAATTTATGAAATAATCAAAATAAATAAGACAATACTTTAAAAATCTATTAAAATAAAAAAAAAATATAGACAAAGTAATAAAATAAACTATTATTTGAGTTTAAATATACAGTAAAGAAATCATTTATTAAGTAGAAAATATTTTATGTATCAATTAAATAACTGTAAAGTGTATAGTATGTATTTGCGTATTATTATTCACGGTAGCTCAGTGGACCATATCAGTTTTTCTCTGACATAAGGATGGAGGTTTGTCCCTCGCTCTCTCGTGTGATCTGCAAAGCATACAAGTTGAGGTTGAAACCTCATATACAGTTACCTGAACTGACACAAAAAATTGTGGTTTGTAAGGGATTTTCGGTAGTTAATTAATTACAGTTTACTGCATGGTTTTATTTTTGTGCTAAAATCAATACTCCCTCATCGATTAAATACAGCTAACACGTACAACAGTCCACTCTATTCCTATATATAAATATCACATTCACACTAAATTGCTCCTACCACAGAGAATATCCGCTCATTAATTAAGATTCGAAGACGTGCATTAGCCGTTAACAACACCTTTGACTTGGGTGGAACGTAGCTGGGTTTCACAGTCGAAACCCAAATAATCTGTGTAACTTATCAACTTGGTCAGGGAAAACATATAACTCAATTTCCGGTGACTAAGAACTATACTCCTCAAATAGGACTATTTACGTAAGTGACGGTGGTAACTAAAAAAAAAAAAAAAAAAAAAAAAAAAACAGAAAAGACATTTTCAGCACCTTAAGTAAGAATTGTGAAGTTGAGCTGTATTTTTCATTAGGTGATTAGGTGATGCAGTTGGTAGAATTAAACTACTCATCATTTCATACACATACACACACACACACACACACACACACACACACACACACACACACACACACACATATATATATATATATATATATATATATATATATATATATATATATATATATATATATATATATATATATATATATATATATATATATATATATATATATATATATATATATATATATATATATATATATATATATATATATATATATATATATATATATATATATATATATATATATATATATATATATATATATATATTTATATATATATATTATACTCCGACCAAATCCCGCATGATGCAGGGTGGTGTCGACTGTAGAAAAATTCGTATTCCTGCAACCATACGTGGGAAGAGAGATAAAAACTAGCTAAAAAGGTTTCCTAACCTCTAGAACTATGCGAAGAACCATTCTTCAATTATTCTGACTGCGTCGAAATAACCATCTTTTATCCAAACTCATATTTTTCCTATTATTTAAATTTTCATTTAACTGCCGAAAGTACGCTACATCGAAAGATGAGTTGCTTCACCATATATTTACAATTCTTTTTATTAAATTTCTTTTAATTACTTTCAAAAAATAACGAAGTATTATTTCGAAAAATCAAATTTTTCCTTTTTTAAAATTTTGTTCCATATTATTATTTCGCAAAATTCTCTAAATAGTCTCTGTAACTTTAGGAAGATGATCTTGAAGCTTTAGATCTAATAGCCTTTTCTTCTCTTCTCTTTTATCTTCCCTATGATGTTCCTAACTTTTCTTCTTCCCATCTACTTTCAATCACACCCACACTCAACGGCAGTTAATTATATATATATATATATATATATATATATATATATATATATATATATATATATATATATATATATATATATATATATATATATATATATATATATATATATATATATATATATATATATATATATCTCACGACTAAATTTGATTACAGCCTTTCACACACCCTTGTCTTCTTTATGGCGACCTGCTCAGTAAGTGTCTGAAGTTGAATTATTGGTCCGAAGGGTTTCCTCGCTGCTGAAGGGTGTGGATGTTGAAAGATTTAGTAGTTCAGAAGCACCAGATGAATCAGTCAAAAAGAATTATTGCACGTACTTTATTATTACACTCATACACTTAGAAGTTCAATCTATATACTTTATTATCTCTTATTAATAAAGGAAAGTGTCTTTAAACAGATAGTTTTATTTAGTCTTTATTGATCAACTCAATCAATGTGTCTAGTAAATGTATATATATATATATATATATATATATATATATATATATATATATATATATATATATATATATATATATATATATATATATATATATATATATATATATATATATATATATATATATATATATATATATATATATATATATTATATATATATATATATATATATATATATATATATATATATATATATATATATATATATATATATATATATATATATATATATATATATATATATATATATATATATATATATATATATATATATATATATATATATATATATATATATATATATATATATATATATATGTAAACTTCAAATGTATTTAACGTTTATTAAGTAACTGTATATTAAAGATATAAATTTTGTATTAAAATGTATTTAACGAGGTAAAAACTAATTGGTTTTCGAATAATTTATTTTGTAAAAAGAAATAAAATCAACTTAACGATGAATAAACATATATAAATAAATAAATATATTACTAGCATTCATATTGCTATTATTATTGCTACTGGCAATATCAATATTATTATTAGGAGTTTTAATATTATTATTATTATTAGTAATTATTATTATTATTATTATTATTACTATTATCATTATTAAAATAAATGTTAATATAATTTCAATTTATTATTATCTAAATTTTAGTCATATTTTGATTTAGAAATATTTTCTAAATAAAAATTGGTACAACGAACTATCTTAATTAAAATAGCTTTATTTTAACTCTTGTAAATTTAGCTATTACAAAAGAGTGGTTCCCAAAAATGTCTTCATTTTGTATTGAGCTGTCCAGTGGAATTTAATATCGCCTTGAGAAGTCTCATTTTAATTAAAATAATTTCAATTGTTTTCGTCGAAATTGGATTTCATAATGAGAAACCCCTTCTTATGTAAAATAAAATAAATCATGATTTATGTCTCCGAAATAATTAAATATATCTTATTTGCGAGTCTGTTAATTGATATAACAAAATATTATGTGATAGAAAAATCCTTCCAAAAAAGAGAAGCAAACTTGAAATATAAAATTTTTAAAAATTATTTCGTGGACTAACTCTAAGAACATACAGTGCTCAAGTTGAAGTAAAATACATATGAACAATGAAATAAAAATCAATTCAAATCTACAAACAAAATAAAAGAACAAAAAAATCAACTAAAATTCTTAAAATATGAATATTAAAACATTCAATATAGAAGATCAAGGAAATGAAAAATTCAATTCATATATAATAAAATCAAGACATCCTCAGGAATACGCGGGAGGTGTCTCTTGACATTTGGACGTGTTTTTCTGAGAATCACAATAATTCTTAAATTCTACACAAGCACATTTCTTTTTCCGAAATATCGTTAGAAATTCCAGCATTTTCCCATGTTTCATAAGTAACGCGAATGGTATTAAGAACAAGTTTGAGATTCTTATATCTTTTTTAGAAATTACAAAGAAAATTACGACTAAAATAATGATGGAAACTATAGTACTAAGACCGATTGATATCTTTGATCGTGGTAATAATTCTAATAATGTCCTGTGTTCGCTCAGTGCATCATTAATATAATCTAGGGCGTTGTTCCATTTGATTCTTGCTAATTCCTGCTGTTTGATTAATTATTGATTTTACTAAATTGTTCTGTAAATTAATGTCCAAATCAATTGCATTTTGGTCGGTGAAACTAAATTTAAGAGAAGGGTTATAATGATTAATGAAAGTATTCTATTTTGTACTCAATGCATGTGCATCTAGGTTTTAAAATATACATATCTCTCAACCAAACCTCTTTTGGTTTTAAAGTTCCACTTCATAAAATACCTTTTTCAGGATGTCTTGTGGAAATGAAAAGGTGTGATTTGATTTGTTTTGTGAATGTTCTTTCGTCAGTTATCTTCCAAAATTCGCTAACTTCACTAACTTTGTTGAAAGAACCGTTTGTATATAGCATGATTGTGCAATCTGGTATATCAAAAGAAAAAATAGAATTAGTTAATAAATATACATAATATTTTAGTACTGTTTTACATAATTGAAACTGATTTGTGCTCATGTGTGAATAGAGAAATCTATTCTGATTGATGAAGTAAATGTTACTTTCGGGTATAAAATGATATTCGAAATTGGTGATTTTTATTCACTATTGTTGGAAAAGATTAGAGTTCAAAAGTATCGAATGTTTCTCCTGTCGCTAATGGTATTAAGGTAATGAGAGTATAATCATGACCGTGATCCAGATAAGGCCAAATCAATTTGATGATTTCGTGAATATTAGAGTTGAAACCTATTAGAGTGCCAAGTTTCAAGTTCTACGGTCATCCTCTATAAAAGTATAAAAGTATAAAGTATTATAAGGGGTATGAAAATCTATAAGCCTCGCTTATTATTAAATGTAACATAATCTCTTAATAGATTAACTATCTGAATATATGTCATTAATAATGTTAAATATTTGTTAGTTATTAAATTAATTGATGGTGCAGTACATTTGTTCTTCACCATCAAGTTTCTGAGGGTTTTTAATAATGATTTTGATTTGATTGAAGCCTTGGTTAACTTCTGTAACCGTGTTTTTTAATTGGTTTCGAAGTTGTATCATCACTTTTGCTTAACCATTGTCTTTTCCTTCTAGCATGTTAATTTGTCTTCTTAATGTCTTTATATCAGAGTCTAAAGCTGTATCGAAAACTGCTTGAAAGAACTTCCCGGCACCATCTATCAGACTACTTCTTCCTCAATCATTCCTCTGCTTATTAAAGGATAATATCCATGGACCTTCAATTAGATTATCTAACTCAGATAGTAACATGTAACACTGTCTGATGACGAGTGTATTTTTACTCATGGAACTGAATCTAATTTTGGCTGCTTTTGGTGTTTTTAGGTTTGCTATTAAATGTTCTAGTCCGGGATATTGTAGACGTGAAACGCTTGAAGGTTTTATATTAAGCATCATGTTAAATGCAATCTTTTCCATTTGAATTAAATTCAATTGTAAATCCATCAATTCCTTTATAATAGGGTTGGCCGAGCTCCGGAATTTTCCGCACCGCACCGCACCACACCGCACCAGGTCGTCGTGCACCGCACCGCACCAACTGTCATTTGTTGCGCACCACACCGCACCGCACCGCACCAAACTCTAATCTAAGCGCACCGCACCGCACCGAAATCAGCGCACCACGCACCGCACCGCACCAACATATACAATTGAAGCATATATATATATATATATATATATATATATATATATATATATATATATATATATATATATATATATATATATATATATATATATATATATACACTCTCATCCTTTCTGCGTCCAACTCTCCGAACCCAGACTTAACCGCTATGCTCAATCTTACATGTACTCTACTGGTAAAGTCTGGAACACAATTCCTTCATCTATTTTTCCAACTTCCTATGACTAACACGCCTTTAAAATCTGTGTAGCGGGATATGTCGGCCATTTAAATTGATCCTATTTCTGGATTGCTTCTTAGCTCTGGTAGTAACTTGGTAGGCCTTTCCCCATCAGAGGGATATATATATATATATATATATATATATATATATATATATATATATATATATATATATATATATATATATATATATATATATATATATATATATATATATATATATATATATATATATATATATATATATATATATATATATATATATATATATATATATATATATATATATATATATATATATATATATATATATATATAATATATATATATATATATATATATATATATATATATATATATATATATATATATATATATATATATATATATATATATATATATATATATATATATATATATATATATATATATATATATATATATATATATATATATATATATATATATATATATATATATATATATATATATATATATATATATATATATATATATATATATATATATATATATATATATATATATATATATATATATATATATATATATATATATATATATATATATATATATATATATATATATATATATATATATATATATATATATATATATATATATATATATATATATATATATATATATATATATATATATATATATATATATATATATATATATATATATATATATATATATATATATATATATATATATATATATATATATATATATATATATATATATATATATATATATATATATATATATATATATATATATATATATATATATATATATATATATATATATATATATATATATATATATAATCTTACGGAACAGAAGATTATCGCAGGATACAATTATTCGGTGCGGTGCGCACCAGGGCCCGCACCACGCACCGCACCGCACCGCATCGTTAATTTTTCTTTGCGCACCGCACCGCACCGCACCGCACTTTCATTTTTTCTTTCGCACCGCACCGTGTTGCTGAAATAGTCTTGCGCACCGCACCGCACGCACCGCACCGCACCGCACCCGGTGCGTCGGCCTACCCTACTTTATTATGATTATCAGATTCTCATATATTGAACCAGTACATTTCAAATCGTGTTACAACTATAAAACCACTGATAAACTTGATGATTCCAGATGGATCAAATATTAACCCTAGAACAATTTGAACAATTCGAATCTTCGTTTCCGAGTTACGTTTCCCATGGGAAACGTAACTCGGAAACGAAGATTCGAATTGTTCAAATTGTTCTAGGGTTAATATTTGATCCATCTGGAATCTGCAGTGTCTAAAGATGGTTATGACTGATTAATATGATGTATACCTATAAGATTTATGAAGATGTTAGTAAATTTTGAATGAAAAAAAAATAATAAAATATAATAATAATATATATATATATATATATATATATATATATATATATATATATATATATATATATATATATATATATATATATATATATATATATATATATATATATATATATATATATATATATATATATATATATATGATTATATGTATAGTAAGAAATCAAATCATCCATTTTTTGCATACATGTACTTTCGCACTATTTTATTAATGGCATTCCTTTACTCTTCATTTAAGGTTGCAGTGAAATAATAAATAGTAAGAGCCAATTAAATTGCTCTTTATTATACATATGCAATGCCATTCAAATGCGTCAATCAGTTTATTGAATGATAACTACTGATTGCATAACTACTATTGATTACATCTTCACTGTCTACTTCTTTAATTACTCAATTGAAAAACTCCTTCATTAACCTATCTATATTCTCAAAACGATGTCTGGAAATTCATTCTCCGAAAACATTTTCTATTGCATCGTTGTGGTTTGGTGTTAATTCCGAGCTCAGTTGTAATTTTAAGTTGGTTTTAAAGACGTTATTATTACCAATTTCAAATTTACTTCTGTCCATGACATTTTAAATATGAATGCATATACCCCTTTTACATCAATCCTTGTAGACTTATTTAATAACCCCTGCATTATCTCTCTTTCTGTCTCTTTACTTTCGTCACTGTTTATTCGTAATAGCTGGTAAAAAATTCTCTTTTATCATTTTCGTTACTTTATTCTGAAAGCTGAGTTCTTTTCTTTTCCCATCCAAACTTCAACACTCTCCTGTAATCAAATGAATATGTCTCTTTATTCTTGATTTTAGTGTTTTATTATAGCGCTCATACTTTACAAAAATGGAAAGAGAATATTACTCTTAATTTAATACATTTATGTGATGCCATTCCATTAACAATTTTACTGTTCTTAATCTCGCTGCATGACTGACTTTCTGATAACCTTCTTCCATCTATGATCTGGTATTTTTAACATTAAATAAAAATATTCTTTAGAACATGGTTAGAGGATATGATTTAGAATTGTACTCAAGCTCACCATTTCTTCTCATTATTTTCAAATAAATATCTTCCAATTGATTTATGTCATTATTCGATAGAGTGTTTCACAAAATATATATACATTAATATATTAGAATATATTAATGTATATATCTCCGGAAGATGTGAACTTTTTATAAAAAAAATATGTTCAGTTCATCTTAAATCATTGATGTTTCCACTAAACCATTCCAAATATTTTTGTCTGTACTGTTGGTGTCTGGTCCATGCAATTGCCTTTCTGGGTACTCTGGATGCTATTAGTCTTTCCTTATCATCAAAACAAAACATATCAAGTAATATCACCAACGTATCTCCTTTAATAATAAATGTTCTCCCTTCATCAACTTCAATCCACTTAATCACGTGAGTGGTGATTATATTTACCCACACTAGTATTATCATTATGATTTAAGTTTTTTTCACTCTTCATTACGATTTCTTCAAAATACACTTTGACTATGTAGCAAATAATAGGGAAAGGCTAGCGTCTTTATAATATTGTTTTAAATACTCACAACCTTTCCCACAATCGTGGGGTGTTGACTACCTCAAGCCACAACCGTTACCAACATTCATGCCCTCACTCCTTTTTTCCACTCATTCCTGTACTCCGGCAATGACATACACTCCTCTCTGCTCAAAATTTTATTCCTCAATAACTTCTTGACCCTACTCACCCAACCTCCCCTAGGTCTTCCCCTACCTCTCACACTATCCACATCCGATACAAACACTTTTGGCCAGTCTTACTTCACTCATCCTACAAACATGCCCAAACCACCTCAACTTGTTCTTTTCGGCTCTCAGAACCATACCCCTTCCTCAGGCACACATCTCCTTTATTCTCACATTCCTAACTCTATCCCTTCTACTTATATCACATATCGCTCTCAGACTCTTCATTTCGAAAACCTCAACCTTTTTACTCTTCCTCGCATTTAACATCCACACTTCGCTTTCATACATAACCTCCGGTATAAACATCCCTCAAACATTCTTTTCTTCACCACTCTTGTCAACCTTCCTCTCTTCCATATATCTCTCAACCTTCCCAATACCTTCTCACCTTTCTTTTATTCTATACCCTACTTCAACTCCCCCACTATCATCCCCACCCCTCACCTCAAACAAAAAAATCACACTCTGATATTTAAAAGAATTAACCCACCCAAATTTCTCCCTCTCCACCTGGATTTGGAGTTCATCTCCCCAACCTACATCCCTCTCCCCTCCCTCCCCATTTTTCCTATATAACCCTTTACTCTTTCCTGCGTTCATTCTTAAACTTAATTCATCACATAATTTTACAAACTTTTCCACCAATAACTTTAAACTCCCTTGCGTCTCAGACAAAAGTACAACGTCATCCGCATAAAATAACACATTCGCACTCCATATAGAATGTTGATTCTTCATTCTCACGTCTTTATCTTCCCTTTCTATCAATCTCACCACTTTCTCTATAAATAAATTAAATAACCCCAGAGACATTACGCAACCTTGTCTCAATCCATTATTCACCTCAAAAAAGCTCAATTTCCATTCTATTTATTTTCACACACTCTCTACTATTCCCATAAAGTAATCAAATACCCTCAATTACTTTCTCTCAATTCTACGCTCACTCAAAATCTCCCACAATTTACTACTATCCACCCTATCATAATCTTTTTCCAAATCCATAAAGCACATAAATATATCCTTCCCTTTTTCTTTATTTTTTCCCCAATCATTCTTAAAGTAAAAACCTGGTTCAAATACCCTCTTGCTTCTCTAAGACCCCCATGCTTCTCACATTTCATTCCATTAATCCTATCTTTTCCAATAATATTCTAGTATACACTTTTCCCACTATGCTAAATAAGCTTATTCCCCT
>SEYY01020377.1:0-15000 GCA_009176605.1 Armadillidium nasatum | reverse complement strand
TAATAAGTTTTAGATGACTCTTAAACAATAATTAAATTTGTAATTTATCAGTCAAATAATTTTCATCAGTTTTTTGGTTTATCTATTTATGTATTTCAGTTATTTATTTTCTTCATATATATATATATATATATATATATATATATATATATATATATATATATATATATATATATATATATATATATATATATATATATATATATATATATATATATATATATATATTATATATCAGTGATGGGCGAATCCAGAAACTTTCGGATTCGAATCCGATTCCACGTGTGTGTGAAATGTTTGAATCTGAATCCAAATCCGGCATTTATGAAATCCTTGAATCCGAATCTATTAAAAGAAACTCGAATCTGAATCCGAATCCAGATTCATATTATTTCTGACGATTTTTTTTTTTTTTTTGCAAAATTAAATTAATTCCTGAAGCCATTATTTAGATAACTGTAAAGAAAACAATTATAAACATTAAATAAAATAAACATCTGGAATAAAAATTGATAATAAAGATTGACTACAAATAATAAAGGTCACACAGTAACCATACAATGCAACACCAACAAGTATATGAACTTTAATAACGAAAAAACACAGTAAACAAAAGGTAGTAAATAATTGGAATAGTTGGTTGTAAGAGAAGAAAGAAACAAGTATGTGAATACGTACGCATCCACAGACTCACAAATAAAGAAAACAGGAAAGAAAATTTTTTGTGCTAAACAGAATGAAGACAAGCTCTGGGGGTTCTGATGATTAAGATATATCATTTGTAATTGTTACAAAAATGAAGTGAATGATCCTTCTATAATTAAACTAGAGCAAGTAAGAGAGAGTATGATTTTTAAATTCATATATGGGGTAGGTTAATTTTGTATAATATGGAGAAGGCAGGTCGTAAAGTTACTGTTAAGGTCTGGTTTGTGTTCATGGATGAACAATGATTCAATGGTGTGGAGAGATGTTTAGTCTGCATGTTTGTCAAGAATGGTAAAATGGTTAGGGAGTGGAAAAGTATGACAAGAGATAGTGTGAGTACGTGTATATGAGAAAGAGGGAGATCTGTGCGAAAAGAAATAGCTTGGTGTTTGCATTTGCGAGTTCTGAGTAGCCTAGTAGTAGAGCCTATAGCATTTATTACATAAATGACAGGTGAATTTATATACTACTGAGGCTAGGAGAAGAGATGGAAGAGAAGGCTTGCAACGGAAAAAAGAAGAGATTTTGAAAGGAGTATTATATGTAAAATTGTTGGGAGAGAGATTTACGTAGAGTACACATCATATGCATAGTGGAGAAACTGAGATATGGAAAACTGAGGTACATGGTTTTTTTAAAGTGCTAATGACGTAGAGACAGAAGGATGGTTATTATTAAGTAACTGAAAGGTATATTGAGTTGACTAGGTTAGTTGGGTAGATGTGAAGTAGTAAATAAATTTTGAAGGAACTCAAATTCCTCATGTAGATTTGGGTACGAAGAAGAAATGCCAAAGGCTCAATGTAAAAATACTAAAATGGTGTTAGTCTTTCCAGTCACAGGGGAGGAACTATAGAAGTTGGTGATAGAGGGTGTGAATGCTGACTTATGGTATGCAGAAGGTATTGAAGGAGTGAGGATTGCTAGTGACAAGAATATCTGAGAAGGGGAGAGTGTCATGGTGCTGATGTTCAATTGTAAATTGTATGCTGGGGTGAAGAATATTAATGTGTGAAAGAAGCCAGTTGGCATGTTGTGTGGAAGCTTCCTAGCTACTTTTTTATAATAGAAATAAGCTCAAAAGGAATCATCGATATATTTTTTTTAATTCAAGAAATTTAAATCAGTTTTCGGCTCCTTTATAAAAATAGAATTTAATTAATCAAAATTTATGTATTTTTCATATGCGTGCTTGCTGGATGATGCTGACATTTTGTTTGACTCAGGAGAGAACGGAAACTCAGATCATTTTAAGGAAAGTAGAGCCTTATATATATATATATATATATATATATATATATATATATATATATATATATATATATATATATATATATATATATATATATATATATATATTATATATATATATATCACCAAAGCTTTATATGCGAATCTGTAGATCAAGAGTGAGAGTGAAGAGGGAACTATCGGATTGGTTTAGCATAGGAGTGGGATTGAGACAGGGGTGAGTAATGCATTTATGTATTTAATTTATTGATGGATGGTGTAGTTTGAGAAATGGAGAGAGAAGGGAATGGTATTAGGTTGAGAAATATGGAGGGTGAATGGGATGTGAATGTTTTACTTTTTGCAGATGATGCGGTGTTGGTGGCAGAATCTGGAGAAAAATTGAGAATACTTGTGAGAGAGTTTGAAAGGAAATGTGCAAACATGATATTGAAAGTCAATCCAGGGAAGAGTAAGGTTATGAGGATTGGAGGTGGGGATGAAGAGATGTGGAGGGAGGAATGGGGAGGGTGTAGAAGTGGGGGAAGGAAAGTTGAGGAGGTGAATGAATTCAAATATCTAGGAATGTTGGTGGAAGGTAAGGGTGGGACGGAAAAAGAAATAAAGAATAGAATAGTAGATGGAATGAAAGTGTTGGGGGCCTAAGAGAAGTATGAAAAAAGAAAAAATTTCGAAAGAAATAAAGATAAGAATGTATGAATGTATGTATTTACCTTCTGTAATGTATGAGTATGAAACATAGATGATAAGTGCTCGGGAGAGTAAAAGTTTGAATGTCATTTGAGATGAATGGTTTGAGAGCGATATGTAAATTGAGAAGGACTGATATGATTAGAAATGAAAGAATAAGGGAGATGTGCAAATGGAAGAGGGGTGTAGTTTATAGAGCGGAGGAGGGTGTGCTAAAATGGTTTGGACATATGTGTAGAATGAATGAGGAGAAGAACGGTGGGCAAGGTACTTAGATCTGAGGTGGATGGGGGTAGGGGAAGGGAAAGGCGAAAATGGAGATGGATGGATGGAGTGAGAGAGGTTTTGGATGGAAGGAATTTGAGTCTAGAAGAGGGTAGAAGACTTGCGGAGGACAGAGTGAGATGGAGGGTGGTGGTGAAAGGAGTTGAAAGGTAAGAATGGGTATGTTTGTAAGGGAATTATGGCGGGAACCACCCCACGAAACTGTGAAAGGTGATAGTGAAATATATGATATATATATATATATATATATATATATATATATATATATATATATATATATATATATATATATATATATATATATATATATATATATATATATATATATATATATATATATATATATATATATATATATATATATATATATATATATATATATATATATATATATATATATATATATATATATATATATATATATATATATATATATATATATATATATATATATATATATATATATATATATATGCTTCTCATTGAATGAAACCTTAATATCTTTTTTAAATACCGTAATGGTTAGGCCCTTGAAATTTTAAACGTTCCATGGATCATCAAATTATATATTATCGATTCTCTAACAGCTATAGTTCGGTTTAAATAAGTGGTATAGAACTGGGAAAGCCAAATTTTGCATTCTGGAATGCGGACGCATATTTCATGACACAATCGGCCTTTAATATAGCACGTTGTACCATAGATTGAGATCGACTCTCTTCTGGCTTAATGGCTTATAACTCTTTGATGTTACGACGTTGAGGTATAGAGACTTCAGATTCAGAATGTTCTACCCTGAAATAATATTTATTTTTGCTCTGCAGGCTTTTCAAGTGTACATACAGCTTGCGCCATGCACATACCACTTAAATCGCCTATGCAAATAGATTTCGTCATGCTGTGCCAGAATATGAACATCTCAAGATTCTACGAACTTCCGTTCAGGAGATATGGCCTCTCAAAAAAAAAAATTTAAATAAAATTTCAGTAAAAATCAGGTTTCTGTGATTTTTACCAATTTCTAAATTACGAGAGATATAGAAAAAATATTTAATATCTGAATTATACGTGTCTTTTAAATCTTGGAAACTACCGTGTATCGTTCCTCTATCTGGTATGGTTGAGGAGATATTGGCCCCAAAGTTGACAATTTTCTTTTGTATGCTCAGAAAGAACGACAAACTACTTTGGTGTGTGTCTGCCGATAGAAGGACCGGGATTACTTGATTTGGAATCAAGGGGTTCTAAATCCTTACAGGTCTGGAAAATCAAGCAGATCTATCTATTGATAAGAAAGCTTTATGAATTTAAAAAATTACACAAACTTTGGAAAATCTCAAAAGTTAAACAAAAATAGTTTCACAGGCTTTCCCTTGTTAAAATTCAAAAGACCCGACCCATGCTCTTCTGAAACGGAAATTATCTTTTTGAACTCAATTTTTCAGAAGTTTGAGGGTCGACTTCCGTAGGAATTGAGATTTTTTCTCATTTTTTATTAATTTTTTTTTAGCACCTTACGGGAGGTAAAGAAGTAAACTTGTTTTTGGTCGCATACCTCTCAAAAAAAAAAAAAATAAAACTTTTCAATTTTATGAGCAAATATTTTTCAAAATCTGGAAAACTTTAACTACATTTTACGATATATTGGAGATCATTTTCGAAGGGAAAAAGTTCTTATAAGATAAAACCCATAATGGGCCAATTTTTTACCTCTTGTCACTTCTCGCTATCTGCCACTGTTTTGAAGGTAGCAGGTAGCGTTTTAAAATTTTTTAGGCTTTACCTCTGTCAATCGCAACAGAGATTTGCCTCTTGAAATATATTTTTCCAGAGCCTCGGGCTTGGGCGTTGAAGCCGGAGAGCAACTTTCTTAAGGAACTTGGTGCCAAAAATTACAATTGTATGTTCTGAGATTTTTTTTTTAAAAAAACTCCTTGAAGTGATTTTATTTGCGGAAGTTGCCTTGTGAAACTTAGTTTTGAACCACTTTTTCTCCTTTCGAATTTTTTTATTTTTTCCTAATATATATATATATATATATATATATATATATATATATATATATATATATATATATATATATATATATATATATATATATATATATATATATATATATATATATATATATATATATATATATATATATATATATATATATATATATATATATATATATATATATATATATATATATATATATATATATATATATATATATATATATATATATATATATATATATATATATATATATATATTATATATATATATATATATATATATATATATATATATATATATATATATATATATATATATATATATATATATATATATATATATATATATATATATATATATATATATATATATTTTATTTCATCTGTGGTGGGCAAGGGCCTGAGGCCTACTAAAATTCCACCAGAGCTAGGGGGGAAAGTCGTCCGACATGACCTGATACACGGCGTTTGAAGGTGTATAAGTCATAGGAAGTTGGAAAATAGATGAAGGAAGTATGTTCCAGGTTTTACCAGTAGAGTACATGTAAGATTGGGCATAGCGGTTAAGTCTGGGGTCAGAGAGTTGGACAGAGAAAGGATGAGACTGTGTAGAAAGACGAGTCGCACGAGTCCTTCTCAATGGTGGAGGTATGCGACGAGAGAGTTCAGAAGAGCAGTGTCTGTTGTAATAGCGATAGTATAAAGAGAGTGACGCAACAATTCGAAGGGCAGAAAGGGGTTGTAGAGAATTAGTGATAGCGGGAGAGTTGATAAGGCAAAAAGCCCTAGACTCCAACTTTTCCAGGAGAGCTATATCGAGTGGAACCAACCCCAGATGAGTGACCCATACTCCATACAGGGGAGAACAACACCCCTATAAAAAGGGGTGGATTGAAGAAATGCTGTAGGTGCCTCAGGACATCCAACCTCTTAGAAGCTTGTTTAAAAAGAGAAATAATGTGATCTTTCCAAGAAAGATCACGAGAAAAAAAGGAAACACCGAGAATGTTAAGGAGAGATGAAAGTTTGAGTTGTGTGTTTTTGAAAAAGATATCATAGTGTTGTGGAAGATTGTGTTGAGTAGAGAGATGGAGGAATTGAGTTTTTCAGGCATTCAAAACGACCATGTTCTCTCTGTCCCGATTTGAAATACGAGATTGATCAGAGGTTAATTGCTCCAATCCTACCATCCTTGCTTCTATTAACTGTTGTTGGGAGGGGCATCTTTCAGAATGAAAAGAGTAATGAAGGGTGGAGTCATCAGCATAGGAGTGGATAGGAGATGAAATAATAGAGAGAGAAGGTCATTAAGGAAAAGCAGAAAAAGTGTTGATGATAGAACAGATCCTTGAGGAATACCACTATTAATAGATTTATAGGATGAACGGTGGCCGTCTACAATAGCTTCTACAGAACGACCAGAAAGGAAATCAGAGAGAAGGTCACAGAGAGAATGATAGATTCCGAAAGAGGGAAGTTTGGAAATCAAAGCTTTGCGTCAGACTCTATCGAAAGCTTTCGATATGTCTAGCGCGACAGCAAAAGATTCACCAAAACCCCGAAGAGCGGAGGACCAGGAGTCAGAGAGAAGGGAAAGAAGATCACCAGTAGATCGTTTCTTACGAAAGCCATACTGGCGATCAGAGATAAGATTAGAAGAATTGAGGTGTTTCCAAATCTTCCTGTTAGGTATAGATTCAAAAACTTTAGAAAGTACGGAGGTTAAAGAAATTGGACGGTAGTTAGAGGGTTGAGAAGGGTCCCCCTTCTTCGGCGCAGGCTGAATGAGCGTACTTTTCCAGCAAGAAGGGAAGGTTGAAGTAGAAAGACATAAACGAAATAGTTTACAAGTGCAGGGTGCAATATATATATATATATATATATATATATATATAATATATATATATATATATATATATATATATATATATATATATATATATATATATATATATATATATATATATATATATATATATATATATATATATATATATATATATATATATATATATATATATATATATATATATATATATATTATATATATATATATATATATATATATATATATATATATATATATATATATATATATATATATATATATATATATATATATATATTATATATATATATATATATATATATATATATATATATATATATATATATATATATATATATATATATATATATATATATATATATATACATATATATATATATATATATATATATATATATATATATATATATATATATATATATATATATATATATATATATATATATATATATATATATATATATATATATATATATATATATATATATATATATATATATATATATATATATATATATATATATATATATATATAATATATATATATATATATATATTATATATATATATATATATATATTATATATATTATATATAATATAGTATATATATATATATATATATATATATATATATATATATATATATATATATATATATATATATATATATATATATATTATATATATTATATATATATATATATATATATATATATATATATATATATATATATATATATATATATATATATATATATATATATATATATATATATATATAATATATATATATATATATATATATATATATATATATATATATATATATATATATATATATATATATATATATATATATATATATATATATATATTATATATATATATTAAAAAATAAAAAAATATGAGTAGAGAAGGAAAAGGAAATATTTTAGTAATAGCTTGATAAACAAAACGGGTGTTTTGTTAAATAATATGGAGCAATATTATAAGCATAGTGAAATAAAATGTAGATGTTAAGAATGTAAAGAGGTTTAAAAACGACAATTTTACCATTACAACAGAGAGCTCTTTTAGACTAGTAGTAACGTTATTGATTTCCTCTAATGAGGATCAGCATTCGAATCCTTCTCCTTGCAAATTTGAAATCTGGTTTTTGATAATTACACTTGGAATGATATTAGCAGCTAGGATGTGTCATATGTGATTTTCGAAAAAGTTTTGAAGCTTTGTTTTCTGTAACAAAAAGTAAGATTTTGTGCCTTCTGGCACTCAAATATGAAAATGACTGTTGCGTCACGCACCTCCGTCCACATAAAGGAAAACTTGCAGGAAAGAGCATTGGATGGGTATTGTTTTAGAGGATTCCTCTAAAAGGAGGTAGATGAGGTCCAGAACATCAAAATAGACTTAACAATCAGTTTGAGAGTGGTGGAGAAATAGTAGTTCCTCCAAAGAACCTCACAACTTCGACGTACGCTACCAAAATTATCACAAGGAAGAATCATGAATAGTGGCAAATGTTCAAGATGAGGTCATGAAAGAGATTGAGAATAATGAGGTGCTTGACGACGCCACCACCCTCATTGGGGCAGGGGAGGGAAAAGTGGTAAGTGTTGTGTATATCTCTCCGAGATGTGGCTAAGCCATCAAAACAGGACCGGGAAAATTTTTGAAATATGGGGTGCTTTGATTACGTTACCAACCCCAAAGGGTGATAGAAGAAGAGAAAATTCTAGAGTGTATATCTCTCCGGATGGGGTTGAATCCTCAAAACGGGATGAGGAAAGACGCTGAAAAAATGGGGTGCTGTTGGTTCTCCAATCCTCCTTAAATGGGGTACAGTCTCCAGGGAGAAGTGTTGAATCCTCAAGAAAGGGTCAGGAAAGAGCCTGGGGTTGCAACATTGCAGAAAATGGCCTCACGAACTAAAGTGAGGTCGGGCGGATCTAGCTAAATTTGCAATTGCAAATCTAATGACTAATTGCCAATTTTTCGCTGAAGATCGCACCCTCTTATATATATATATATATATATATATATATATATATATATATATATATATATATATATATATATATATATATATATATATATATATATATATATATATATATATATATATATATATATATATATATATATATATATATATTACTAAATGCACGAAAGTTTACTATTTTTTAAGTTTTTGTGCCACATGTCAAAATCATAAGAATGCTAGTTTTTCAAAAGCACTTTAATGATTTTCTGTGAGCTTAAAAAGTAAAAGCAAAGTAAGAATTATTAAAAAAGAACAGGTTAGGGTTCGCAATAACTTGAATATTTTCATTTTGTTTTTATGTCGCACTTTATAGCTTTGGTCTTCTTAACCTGAAAGAAATGTTTGCAATTAAATACAAACGTAAATCAAAAGTAATTTAGTTGTTATGAGACATTTTTACTGTTATGTTCTCTTTTAACTAGCTTGAGGGAAAATAAACTCCCAGATTATTAATGAATCTTCGATATATATATATATATATATATATAATATATATATATATATATATATATATATATATATATATATATATATTATATAATATATATATATATATATATATATATATATATATATATATATATTTTATATATGTATGTGTGTGTGTGCGTGTGCTTGTGCGTATATTTGTGTGTGGAACTACTTCGTTTTCAAAAATTCAATACTTACTTCATACTCTTGAAGTTAGACACTGTAGTCAAGTGGGCGTGGCTAATGTATCTTGTTGAAACACTACTGGATGAAAATATAACCTTAAAATTTGTCCCATGTCGTCTTGAAAATGTTTGACCCAAGCAATGGGGCATTATTTTTGTCCACGATAGAACTTGATCTTTTCTTTTCTTCCAACCCTTTTCCTTACACTGTTAAACTCTTTTCTCTTCTGTATTCTCCAGATCACTTCTTATCTTTGAATCCAGTTCTGTCCCTTCAGGTAAGTAACCACCTGTACCTTGATATTTCAGTGTTGTTAACTGATCAAACTTGTTGTTGAAACTCTTTTCTTTTCTCTTTGACTTCGGTTCTCTTCTCTTTGACATATTGAAGGCTTTCTTTATAAAAAGCCTAGCACAAAGCTTTGATTTCTTCGCTTCTTTCTCTCTGACTTCTTTTCCTTTCAGGTTATTCTAGAGTTACTTTTGCAGATGGTCCTCATTCATCCTTTAAATCTGTTAATAGTGATGCTCTTCAGTGTCCTGTTCTATCACCAATTCTTCTTCTGCACTTCATCAATTACCTACTTTCTGTTACTTCATCTTTTATTCACTCTTATGACAACTTATTCAAGAAGAAATTGATGATGCTAGGAGGTAGTCAAATTAACCTGGGAGCACCGAAGAGCAAGGATGGCTTTCGCACAACAACACTTGCACTGGCGGCCCCAGTATTGGGCTAGTATTCTATTTACGGACGAGTGCCGATTCAATCTCCAAAGCTCAGATGGACGTTGAGGGGTTTATCGGAGGTATCATGAGGGCTATGCGGCATGCACAATGCAAGAGATACGGGGAATATAGTTTGGGGTGGGATGTCTTTCCATGCCAGCAAAGATTTACACATCTTCGATGCAGGGTTTCTAACCGTTCAAAGATACATTACGGACATACTCGAACCGTACGTCGAACCATTTGGCTCCTTTATCTGTGATGCCTTCGTCTTCAATGCACTGGCTCGAGTACAGTCCTACCTAAACCCATCGAGCATTGTGGGACACTGAAAATGCGACTGCGAATTCTACCGCATCAGCCACACAACCATAACGACCTGCGACAAAAGGTTGCATGTTTATGGGGGAACTGCCACAGGAAACCCTCAAAGACCTCATCTCTAGCATGCATCAATGGTGTTTAGCTGTCGTGCGTGAAGGGTTTGACGGCCAGGGACAGGTGGCATGAACTTAAACCCTGCAGGTTTGCACCGCACTCTACTTTTATGCCACGGTGTCCCAGGGTTCCGTGTGTTCCCACCATGGGGAACCACATTATCTCCAGTATGTATAACCATGTGCTGCATATTACCCGTTTTGTTTGTCTCAGTATCCTCCCATTGACTTTGTTCCAGTGGTGTGCTAATTTTGCTCTTCAATATATATATATATATATATATATATATATATATATATATATATATATATATATATATATATATATATATATATATATATATATATATATATATATATATATATATATATATATATATAATATATATATATATATATATATATATATATATATATATATATAAAGTAGTATGTAAAACCCGGGTACGAGAACATCCCCTCATTTTCGCTCGCTGCGCTCGCTATCATGAGGGAATGTTCTCATACTCGCTCGCTTCGCTCGCTCCGGGTTTTACATACTACTTATAAATGTTTGTTTAAGACCGGAGGTGGGATACGCTGCGTATCCCACGAGGCCCTCCCCGAAAAACCTGGATGATTACTTGAGCACGCTCGCTGCTGGTTTGCTTACTCGAGTCTTATCAAAAAAGTGTTGGAGAAAGGCGTTGGAGGGATTGTGGTTTGATAGAAAAAACTGAAAATTGACTTATAATAAAAAAATCTATAGAAAATGGATGAATTATTATCAAAAATAGTTAGTTTAAATGTCGAATTAATAAAATTAAATAAATGCATAATGAAACAATATGATAATAAAAATATTAAAAATTATTTTAACGTGTCTTATAAAAATCAAGAAACGGATCCGGATATTTATCAATATAAACAACGTGGCGATGATATATCCTATATCGAATATCCGTTAATTAAAAAATTTTAATAAACAATTCTATATTTAAAAAATCTTATAGAATAAATTATATAGAGAATACAAGGATCTATATTTCTTATATCTATAAAATATTTTGTAAAATTAATATTAGTTATCGAAAAATAAAAAATAAATAGATAGGTGCATCTGGGAAATTTTTTTATAAGTATTAATTTTATTAAGCATAAAAAAATTCATATTTTTGATACTTATAAATTTTTTTGTAAAATTAATATTAACGAAGTTATATTAGTTTAAATCTATATTAGAATATTTTGAGAAAGACTAGAAGTATTTTTTTAAATGTATCAGAGTCTCTGTAGCAGAGTGGTTAGAGTAACTTGAATCAGATTCAGAGGACTCGCGTTCAATACCCGTACGGTCCTCTTTTTATAAAAGAAATCGGATAGGAAAGCGACCGCTTGAAGCGGTCGAATGTTGTACATGTGTATTCGTTAATGTAAACAGATATATGAACGTAATAAAGAGCAAAGAATGATAAGAAGATTTGACTGAGTAATTGCAGTTGTTGTGGTAGTGGTAGTCTCATCGACCGCTTGAAGCGGTCGAGTTAATAATAATAATAATAATAATAATAATAATAATAATAATAATAAAGTAATAATAATAATAATGACTATAATAATAATAATAATAATAATAATATTTACAATGATTTTTTTTAAATGTGAATATTCGGCTCTACAAAAGATATTGAGATAAATGAGGTATCAATTTATAGGTTTTCGAGAACGAGGATTCCAAATTTGTAATTATTTTTAAGATAGGTAGCTCAGGAAGATAACTTATTTAATATAACTTGGAAAATATAAAAGATAGAGAAAATCTGCTCCGACAACTTTTCGAATTTAATTATTCTACATATGAATCATGAAAAAATTTCCAAATTCGGGCTTTTAAACCCACTTTTTCGTTCCAGAATTAACTTTCCTGGAAGATCTGGAAGTTCTGAAAAAAATCTACGGATTTGAAAAATACATTTTCAATTTTAAAAAACATGAATATTCGGTTCTACGTAAAATAGAGAAAAAAATAAGGTATAAATTTATAGCTTATCAAGCCCGAGGAATTCGAATTTGTTATTATTTTTAAGGTAGTTTTATTAGGAAAAAAATTATTAAAGATAATTTTAAAAAATACAAAAGATAGAGAAAATTTGCATAAGAGTAAAATTGAAGAACTTGATGAGTTTAAGAAAAATAATCCTTTTTTTATTTTTCCTATAATAAATAAGGAAATAAAAATGAACAAATATAAAAAGAAAGTTACCTTTTCACAAAATAATTACATTTTTGAGATGCATAATTATGATAGAACAAATGATGAGCTAACTTCTGTAATTTTAGATAAAGAACGATTTTCAAGAAGAATAAAAGATTTAGAAGAAAAATTATCTCCTTTTTTAAAATCAGAGATGAATAACGAAAATTCGAAATTGACTTATAATAAAAAAATCTATAATAAAATGGCAAGATCTGAGAAAGTTGAAAATTCAAAATTGACTTATAATAAAAAAAGCTATAATAAAATGGCAAGATCTGAGAAAGTTGAAAATTCAAAATTGACTTATAATAAAAAAAGCTATAATAAAATGGCAAGATCTAGGAATGAGCAAAATCCAAAATTGACTTATAATAAAAAAATCTATAATAAAATGACAACTTGTGAGATCTGTAATACTAAAATTAAAAATTTTAAAATTCATGAAAAAAGTAATAAACATATTAGAAATACAAATCAAGTATTGCCATTCTCATTACCAAAACTTAAAAAGAAATTATGTTCACTATGCAATAAAAGCGTTCTAAATCTCAAAATTCATGAGAAAAGTAAGATTCATCAAAGAAATTTTTTACAATGTGATTATAAAAACTGTCGAGAAGGATTATATGGAAATTTTAAAGCCTATTGTTATACCAATATAAAAATTGTTGATCTGAGAATATTCATTAAAAATATGATAAGCACAATAGAAAGTAAAATTAAAGAACAAAATTGGAAAAATTTAAAACTAAGTCTATCTCTTCACGTTGAATTTTATAAAAATTTACCTGATGGAAGAAAACAAATGATAAATAATTGGTTTAATAGCGGTTCTATGACAAGTATAACAAATAATTCTCAAATAAAAGATACTATTCACGTTATGATTAATAAAATTGAAGAAAAAATCTGCAAATTTACTAGGAAAGGATCAGGATGGATAATCAATAAACTTCTAGATTTTGAAATAAAATTAGCAAAATATAAACCATTAAGAGCCTCATCTTATATAGAAACTCCAGTTAAATATAAAAATACTAAATTTGGATTGATTAATATTCAAAATAAAAATGATAATGAATGTTTCAAATGGTGTATAGCTAGATCTGAATGTTTAGATGAAGATAATGTGCATAGATTATCAACAAAAGTAAGAGAAGCATCTAAAAAATATAACTGGAAAGGAATAGAATTTCCAGTTAATGTAAATCAGATTAATAAATTTGAAAATCAGAATGATGTATCTGTGAATGTATATGGACTGGATGAAAAAGAAATATTATATCCATTAAGAATTACTAAAATTGAGAAAACTAAACATGTTGATTTACTTTTAATATCAAATGATAAAAATACACATTATTTACTGATGAAACACTTGAGTCCATTCATTGATAAAAAGAATAAAGGACAAACATATCCATGTCGATTCTGCTTACATAGCTTTTATAAAAAAGAATTATTAGATAAACATTTACCAAATTGCAGTATTCACACACCTGTGAGAATGGAATTATCAGAAGGTCAAGTACAATTTAGACTTCATTATAAACAATTCAAACATCCATTTGTTATATATGCAGATTTTGAAAGCACCTTACAAAAAATACACACCACTCAACCAAATCCAAAAGAATCTTATACCATTAACTTACAGAAACATCGACCAAACAGTTGGTGTTGTTATACGAAATGTGATGTGGATGAATATTCAAAGTTTAAAATATATGAAGGAGAAAATGCATCTAAAACGTTTGTAGAATATTTAATTTCAGAATCAAAAAGAATTTATGAATTATTGAGAATAAACAAACCAATGAATTTAACTCCAGAAGAAAAAATAAACCATGAAAATGCAAACCGCTGTTACGTATGTAAAAGAGAATATACAGAAAACGATTTTAAAGTAAGAGATCATAATCACTTAACAGGAGAGTATAGAGGACCTGCTCATAGAAGTTGTAATTTACAAATTCGAGAACCAAAATTTGTTCCAATAATAATGCATAACTTATCTAAATATGATGCTCATTTATTTGTCAAAGATTTCGGTTTAGTAGATGGACAATTGAAAGCAATCCCTCAAACAGATGAAACATATATAAGTTTC